>JABBMZ010000127.1:0-80193 GCA_013403795.1 Teratosphaeria pseudoeucalypti | reverse complement strand
CCCCCCCCCCCCCCCCCTCCCCCCATCCTCAAGCACCACGTCTGAGCCCTCACCGTCGCGGAGGCCAGGGCACTCCCCGAAAGGTCGGACGCCGTCCTCTGCGGACATGGGACTGGATGCAGGACTGTGCGAGATCTATGAATACACAGCGCGTCGTTCTGCCGTACGGAAAGGTGAACTGTCGTCTGGTTTGATGTTGTCTGGATATGTAGTCGTTGGGGCAGTATGATTGGCGGCGCTTAGTTTCGAAGGAGAGGTCCACATTTGGGTGTAGGCGCTTCCAATGGGGATGTGGTGGAGCCCCCGGATATTATCTCGATCATCTTGAGATATGGGAAGTGATGGTGTGGGTGTTGCTGAGAACATGAAGTCTAGTATTGATCGTGTCCAGTCTGTTCGGATTCTCCTCGACGAACAATAGAGTGGACATGTGATTGATATATGCTCTCATCTGCTCGGCACGTGATTAGCCGCTCCACGGCGGTAATTTGACGGGGTGCAGGTCCTTCAATCATCGCTCATTTCGGCGGTGTATGTCATTTATATATCGATCCGATAGTCGTAGAATTGATTGTTCTGCGATAAGGTCAGGAGAGCCATTGTAACATACATTATTATGGTATGAGATCCAAATGTGCTGATAATAAGGTAGAGTTTGGTGGTACCCCCAGCAACGGACCCTGTAAATACATGAGGTGTCATTACGCTTACGTCGATCATCACGCCTCCTCTCTGCCGCCGACGGGGAGTTTGGCTGCCGCCATTGAGGTGTGGCCACACAGCATCTCCTAACACACCACACCCCCCCCTTCCGACAGCATCGTATCGTATCGGGCAGATTGATCGTATTGGCGACGATGAGTGTGAGGGTCGTGGCGCGCATCCGGCCGCTGCTGAAGAATGAGATCGAAAAGGACATCATCGTCCATGCGGCGAGAGGAGCGGGGGACCACATGGAGGCGGGGGAGGAGCAGCAGCAGCAGCAGCAGAAGAGCGTGGTCAAGATCCCCAACCCCAAGAACGCCGGCGAGAGCTACTCGTTCCACTTCAACAGCGTCTACGAGCCGGCCACGACGCAGCAGCAGCTCTACGACAACGAGGTCGCCCCCACCGTCAAACATCTGTTCAAGGGCTGCGACGTCACCCTCTTCGCCTACGGCGTCACGGGCACCGGCAAGACGCACACCATGCGGGGCGGCAAAGCCATGGCCGATCGGGGCCTCATCCCGCGTCTGCTCTCGGCCATCTACCGCCGCGCGCGCAGGATCGAGAAGGACACGGAGGGCGCCACGCAGGTCGAGGTCGTCATGTCATACTACGAGATCTACACCGACCGCGTCTATGACCTCTTCGAGCCCCCCGAGAGGCGCACCCCGGCGGGACTGCCCATCCGGGACGTCGGCAATGGCAAGACGCAGGTGGTGGGATTGACGGAGCGGCCCTGCACCACGCTCAAGGAGTTCGAGCAGTCCTACGACCAGGCCAATGTCAACCGCTCGACCTCGGCCACCAAGCTCAATGCCCATTCCAGTCGCTCACACGCCATCCTGTGCGTCAAGGTGATCCAGACCACCGGCGACGAGACGCGCGTGAGCACCGCTTCCGCCATCGACTTGGCCGGCAGCGAGGACAACAGGCGGACCGACAACAACAAGGACCGGCTGGTCGAGAGCGCCAGCATCAACAAGTCGCTCTTCGTGTTGGCCCAGTGCGTCGAGGCGATCGGCAAGAAGCAGGCCCGGATCCCCTACCGCGAGAGCAAGATGACCCGCATCCTGTCGCTGGGCCAGAACAATGGCTACACCGTCATGATCCTCAACTTGGCCCCCGTGCGGAGCTACCACCTCGACACTTTGAGCAGTCTCAACTTTGCGAATCGGACCAAGAAGATCGAGGTCAACGAGATTGAGAATCAGCCGTTCTTCCGTGAGCAGCCGCCAAAGGGCAAGCTGGATGGCGAGAAGGGCAGTGCGCTCAATGCACCGAGCATGAATCGGCAACCACTACGTCCAAAGCTGTTGTCGCAGGACAGCCATCTGAGAGAGGTGACGAATGTGGCAAAGCCGGCCAAGTCATTTGCCGTCTACTCAGACAGACCCAAGTCGGCTGTGCCAAAGTCTCACGCCGCGAACACTGGCGTCGCCCGATCGTCCCACGTTCCGCTCAAATCTCCCAAGAGAACCAGCAGTGAAGCCGTCCCCACGCTCGGCCGACCCTCCAAATTCTCGCGGCCCAATCCAGCACCCAAACTTGGCGAGCAAGTGCTGAGCAAAGACGCGATTGAAGCTCTCATCGAGCGCAAAGTCACTGAGGCGCTGGCGGAGCGGGCAGACCGTACGACGGTCTCTGAGGCCGACCCCATCTCAGAGGAAGTGCAGAAGCGACTGGATGCGCTCGAGAGAAGGGTAGAGGGCCAAGAGACGGAACGTGCCGAAGGGTTGCAGTACCTGCTCATGGCCAAACAGCATCAGGTGCGAGGCGAGGACGTCAGCGCCTTGAAGATGTACCAGCTCGCCCTCCCGCACTTTCCGGGCAACGAGAAGCTGGTGAGGAAGATGTCCGCACTCCAGGAGCGTATCGCGGCGAAGAAAGCTCAGAAACAGTCGGCGGTTGCGGGACAAGGAGGCGTGGCGGTCCACGCTGTAGCGAGCGAGCAGGAGCGTGCAACAACGAGGAGACGAAAGGTGGTCGACGAGGAGGACGAGAGCTACCACGAGGCTCAGGACGACGCCACAGGCGACGACTCCGACGAGGATGGCGACTTCAAGTCCCGTCCCCGGACCAAGATACGGCGACCGCAGCTCAACGCCACCCACCGCTCCCTTACCGCACCTGTCCAACCTCGCACCCTCACTCATGTCGAGGAGGAGGAGGATGAGGAGGACGACGACGACTCCGAAGATGAACTCGCCTCCGCGCTGACAGCCCAAACCCCGCGAACCAAACAATTGCTGAAGATCATCAACACCAAGGACGTGAGCCAGATCCAAAGGCTCAAGGGTGTCGGGGCGAAGAAGGCGGCGATGATTGTGGATGCGATCTGTGATCTGGACGACGACGCGCGGATCGAGTCGTTGGGGCAGTTGGGGAAGCTGAGGGGGGTCGGGGTCAAGACCGTCGAGGGGATGAGGGTTGGGTTGGGGGGGCTCGTGCTTTGATTTTTTTTTTTGAAGGGGTGGGGATTTGTGTATTAGCGAGGCGTTCTGGGCATCTTGGGGCATGGGGGAGCAGGGCATGAGCATTTGGATAGAGGCGTTGGTTGCATTGGTGGTTGGGGTGGGCTGGAGTTGTCGAGTCCAGTCGTCTATTCTGTAGTCCAACAGGCGACAGGCTCGAATTCAATTTTTCGCTGGCGGCGGGTGTGTATGCATTGGAGACCTTTCTTTCTCGATAGGTTGCCGCTGGCTTTCTGCAGTACCATGAGTATCGTCACTGGGAACCCCCGCTGCGTTGGGTGACATTAGGTATATTGAGAGAGATCTTTCGGTGAGGTCATCGAAGAGGCGACTGCTATCAGAGTCGCAATATGCGAGCTTGTGCGATGATGGTGGCATGAGGCGCTGGCGAACAAGGCGGAGTATAGAGTCCTCACTGGACAGAGTAGGAGAGGAAACAAGACAGACAGTGTGATGAGCATGACGAAGTGACACACATCTCAGATTCCCATGTCCGGCCATCCCCCTACCTCCCCCCCGCCAAATAACTCTCCACCATCGCCCGGACCAACGCGACCGCCACACCCCTCCCCCGCTCCAGACTCACCTCGTCACTCTCCGCCGGCACATGCAAGAACAGCACCGGCCGGTCCTCCGGCCGCCCCGCCTCGAACGCCCCGCTGCGGCGTCCGTACCACGCCAGGGAATTGAAATACGTGTAATCGCAGAGGAAGCGACCGGCGTCGTCGCTCGGCCGACAGACGGCGTCGCGGGCGGGCGACGAGGCCGGGGTCCGGGAGACGGCGACGCGCCACCGCTCGACCACGTCGTCGAAGCGGAGCGAGGTCTCCATTCGCGCGGGACAGTCGGCGAAGCGCGCGTGCGGTTCGTCGGGCGGCGGGACGCGGCCGTCGACGTCTTTGTTCCGGGTGTACCCGCCGCGGTGGCCGTAGCGCTCCGCGGTGTAGTACTGCCGGCCGGACGCCATGCCGAGGTGCAGCACCATGTCGACGGTCGGGCTGTAGGCCGCGAGGAGCGGCGGGAGCAGGTCCCGGGCGTCGTCGTAGCAGACGCGGATGGGCGAGGCGTATCCGATGATGTGGATGGTGGCGGCGTCGTGCTGGCCTCGTGGGAGGGTGGCAGGGAGGGAGCGGGCGATCTCGTACGAAGGGTTCACGGGAAACTTTTCTTGGAAGGGGCCAAACCCGGTTACCAGGATCGTGAGGACCTTGTCGCCGTCGTCATCGGGCGTTGAGCTGTCGCCGTTGGCAACAGGGTGCTGGAGAAACATTCGGTTCCGGACGCAAGAGGGTCTTGGGTGTGTTTTGTTGGGGCTTTCATCGGTCTTGGCCTTGTAGGTCTCGTGGTTTGGAAGAGCGGTAATCTTCGGCATTGCCAGCGCACCCCACACCACACAAGTGCTACCAACCGAATGACGTGCGGGCGATGCTGCATGTACCGAAAGAATTGCTCGCGTTTGCGAAGGCTTCCTATCAATTGTTGACTTTCACCTCAGCAGCCTTGCGTAATCTGTTCATGACTGCGGCTGCTCGGTCGCCTTCAGCATCATCAATGCCCTCCACTAGTATAGTATCGACATTCTCTCGGTCCAGTTCCCTCAATGCCGAGAATATGCCTCTCGCAATGTCTGTGGTGTCCGCACCGAGATCGATGTCGAAGAGTGATAGCTGAGAATCTGCTATAGCGAGATTGTGGGTGGTGAGAGCTTTCCTCGGCTCATGCGTGGAGTTTAGTGTCGTCAGCAGCCCTGCAATGCCATTGCCTGGCCGCATATTCGTCCTCGGTTTGTTGATGTCTCTTGGTTGAACAGTAAGACTGAGATGATCTCCGCGATCGGTTCTAAGCTCCCAGCGTTTCGTTCGGATGAGCCCAATTCTGCCGCCCGGTCCAGAATATCGCTGCAGTTCAGTGTTGGTCGGCGGCGCCTTCCCAGACTCGTATAGTATGACCGGAGCCTTCGGAGAGTAATGTCGGTACTTCATCCCAGGTGCTCGTGGTTGGCTGCCAAGCTCTGCAGAATTCCTATAGCCAATCTGGACGTTCTCCCAACCAGGACATTCTCGCAACTGCTCAATGCTGATTCCGCCCGGTCTCAAGACCAGTGGCGGATTTGAAAGTCCATCGACGACTGTGCTCTCAACACCAACATCGCACGGTCCACCATCAAGGATGGTCTCGATGCGCCCATCCAGATCATACGCCACATGCTCTGCGGCTGTGGGTGATGGTTTCGTCGAGGCATTCGCTGATGGTGCCGCGATGGGAACGCCGGCAAGTTGAATGAGTGCGAGAGATAATATATGGCCCGGCATCCGCGCTCCGAACGTGCTCAGGCCTGCTGTCACCTCCTTTGCGAGTCGCGAGTCCACGGGATCCGGCAGGATCAACGTCAATGGGCCAGGCCAGAAGCGCTTGATAAGTGTATGGTAGATGGTCGGTATGGGGTCGGGGTCAGCAGTCCGAAGTGTTGTATGGCCGTTGGTTGCCTGTCCAGTGCTCAGGAGCGCCCGCAGTTGTTCAAGCGATGCGAAGTGAACGATCAGAGGGTTGTCCGCTGGTCTCTGCTTCGCCTGGAAGATGCTTCTGACGGATTCAGAGCGTGTGGCATCGCCGCCGAGTCCGTAGACCGTCTCGGTTGGGAAGGCAATGGCGAGATTTGCTGAGCGGAGTTGCTCCGCTGCTTTCGTGAGATTTTGTGCATCTTCTGAGTCTCCGTCAAGATGAACATCGAGTTCATCGAGCAGATCATCCGGTCTGGCTACCGCTCTTAATTGGCCAATATTGCGTGCATTTACTGGTAAAATCGCCGTCTTGAACCCAACTCCCTCCGCCATGCTGCTGGCTCCCCTCGGAGAGCCCACCCCACGTGATCGTAAGGAAGCACTATTGCGAAGAAGCGCTCGGAGACAGTGTTGCGTGGCTTTTGGTGTACATGCACGGAAGATGTGCATGGCACTTCGATGCAACCCGGAGTCACTGCAAGTTGCGCGAGTTTGGAAGGTGCGTCGAAATTTCGCGCTAGCTCCGAACAAGCGCAGCCACGCCTTGGAGAAATAATAATGCTTTGAAAGTATATGTGCCGTGTCTATGCTAGTATCCAATGCTTCACTCCTCTTCTCGCCGACCCGATGGCATAGGCTTCATGCGCGCATACTCCTGCTGCGTACCAACGTGCTCAAGTCCAGTGCCGTCTCGCCCTTTGACGAATGACTCCGCCACATCATAGGCGCAGCGCAAGCAGTCGTTGACACCGACACCGCTCATCCATGATCCTGCAACGCGCAAGTGACCCTTGTACTCACGCCAGATGTTGTTGTGAGCATCTTGGAGTCGCCTCTCGTGGCCCACAGTGTATTGCGGTATGCAGTCCGATTGCAGGTTGACCTGGTAAGCCTCCGGCTCTTCAGTGATGCCCAGGTGCCTCTTTATGACTGATCGTGCGAGTACAAGACCCTCCTGTTCATCCGGGAAGACGGGCCAATCATTCCACCAATGCCCCCCTAGCATCACAGTAAGCTTCGTACCTCGTTGTGTGACCTGATCCTGGGTGTTCGGCTTATCGGGCATGTTGTACCATGCGAAATCGTTCACGTTGATGAGCTGGCCCTGATCTCTAGCTTGCCGCAGCTGCTCGGTGTCCGTAACCTGCCAGTTCTCGCGATTGAGGTCTTGCGGCCCAGGAGAATATGCGGTGTCAAAAACGACCCCCAGCGCGCGCTCGGGATTGTTTTCGAAGGGGGTTGCAATTGGAATGACATAACCGAAACCAGGCGGATGTAAGTCTGGGGTACGGAAATAGAGGTTGACGGTCATGACCGTGACGCTAGGAATCGTTGGCACGAGTGGGGGCGGACCTGTCCGCTCTACCAATGGTCGGTTGACCAGGTTCAGATGCTTCGGTGAGAGTGCTGATATTACATTGAGGTACTGCTCTTCCTGGTCGGATCCTTTGACCTTGATCAGAACTCCGGAGCTGTCCTCAGCAGGCCTCATGGTGTCGACCGATGTCCCTGTCTTGAACTCGACGTTGCCATTCTCCATCAGTTTCCGCGCCAACCTGTCTACAAGCATTTCGATGCCGTCCTTGAACGTGAAGACGGAAGTGTCCTTCAGAGTGGCCACCAGCAGTGGATCCCACTTGGTCTTCTTGAGCTCGTTGAAGAATGCTGCGTCTCGCTTTGTGACCTCAACTCCCTCGAATTTGTTTCTGACCATGCCATCGAATAGGCTGCCCGTCTGCAGGACGGCCCTCCAGGGACCTGGGAACAGACTCTTTGCGGAAAGCTGGTATGCGTCGCCAGCATAGATCCCGTGCAGCATTGCACTCAGTATCCGATCCACGAACTTCTTGCTGAATCGCTGGCTGAAGAAGTCGCCAACGCTTTCATCTGGCTTGCCAGAGGCAGGTCTCTTTATGAAAAACTCCTTCAGCACCGCGAGGGTAGTGCTCTCGAAGATGGGCTCTCGCCAAAAAGTCCAAAAATTGTCGGCATAGCCATGGGACGGATGCGGCAGCCGCACCAGGTGGTCGGGGTAGTAGACATAGCGGTTGCGCGCCGCTGGGGACGTTTTCTGTGTGAAGATTGCGTCTTTGGCGAGGTCCAGGTCTGCCAGCAGCTTGGCTGCCAGTGCGCCGTTGGCGGTCGTTCTGAGCGTGCGAGGCCCAGCCTCGAACAGAACATTCCCGTGTTTCACCGGTACTCTTGTTGACTTTAGCCAACCCCCAATGCGGTCTGATGCCTCATAAATTGTTATCTTCGTCCGTGGCAGCTGCCTGGTGAGGAAGTAGGCGCTCGCCAGACCAGTGATGCCGCCCCCCAAGATGGCGACATCCTTGGAGGGAGCTCGATCCGGCGCAGAGCTTTCATGTCGCCGGGGGGCGGAGATGGGAAGCGACGGTGGCAGTGTAGATGGTCGGCGTTGCAAGTGGTGGCGAGTCAACCCATGCCCGCGACGAAGCATTGCTGCATCACAACAACGCTTTGTGCCCCAACCCATCAGGACCTACAACTCGCGTGTCACTCCGGCCATCTTGACCGCGCCAAGCCCGATGGAGGCGTGCCAGATCATGCAGGTGCCGGCATGCCATGACTCCCGTCGGCTCCGACTCGGCCCGTACCTACTCGATTCCCGCGGCGTGTTTGGACGACCGATCCGTATCCTGCCTTCATGTTTGCAACGAGACACTTCGACCCCGACCATAACTGTCAATTTGAGGCGCGTATGCTGACGAATGCAGATGCGAGTGCGAGTCAAGGGATTCATAAAGTGATCTCGTCTTTCAATTCCGAGGTGATGGAGGATTTGTGTCACGTGTACCTACCTTGGTAGGTGAGCGGCAGACAGAGTACAGACGCTCTGGAAGCACTGGCACCTCGATAAAGAGCGTACAGAAGCGCGCAGCTCTGGAACACCCTGGTACAGCTCTGCGCATGCATCATGTGAATTGCACGCGCTGCCATGCTGGACAGGAGTAAAGAATATCGGCATCACCAATGCGCCCCAATCTCGCACGCGATAGCATGAGATGACGTTTGGACGCTGCCCTACGGTGCGCTGGCCGGTCAGATCAATGACTCCATCGGCATGTACTGAAATGGAAGGGTTGCAATCGACTCGCCGAGAGGCTTTCGATTGTCCGGACCTTTCAGCGAAGCTATCGTCTCGAGCCGATTCAAGATCGATATGCCAGAGATACGGCAGTATTCTGTCGATCAGGTCGTGCCTCTACACGTAGCTCAACTACAGAGCATCCAGGCCAAAAACATCAAGATCCGGGTAGGTTCCAATTGTGGAGTGCGAAAGCTGTTGACTGGTACCCAGATGGATGGTGAAGAACTGCAGCCATGCTTTCACTCGGAGGCTCGTCCTCAGAAGTAGTAGATACGAGCTGCATTGTGAGCAGACCATGTCGTAACAAGGCCACAGATCACTAGACCAGAGGACGAGCGACGCCCGATGACACTCACGATGGATAGTCGGGGTCTCCACGCCTCAATGAGACCATATTGGAGACTGTTCTTTATCATCTCTAGCATCACAGAGCCGTGCCCGGCACCTGCTCACTCTCATGACTACTCGCACTACCTGCGCATTTTCCAACATCAAATTCGGCCAGCTCAATCCTCTGCTCAAGATCAACTCGCATCTTGATGCCAGGATTGAAAGCCACCTCACTCCCAGCCCTGCTCTCCACGTCCCTCTGAGCCGTGACGTTAGACATAATTATCGCATCGGCCTGATCGTCCAAAGCCAGACCATCGCTGCGTCGACGCGATCGGTTGTTATCGGATTTGCCGCAGCTGTAGTACCCGCGGTCGTTGATGGGTGAGGCGTAGCTTGTGCGCCCGGCGAGCCAAGGGACTAGGTAGCTTACGACTGGTCGAAGTAGGGGTAAGCAGGCGCAGATGATACCCACGTTGGCTTCGACACAGGACCATTCGACGCTTTTGGTTCCGGTGTAGGTGATGTCGGTCCCTACATTAAGCTTGCCTATACGGATCAGGGTGGTAATGCAGTCACTGGGCCGGGGTCAGCGAGATCAGGACAAAAGGTTCGCCGTGTATTTGACTCACAACCCTCCCAGCATGAACACCGCTATCAGCGCCAGCTTTTGCCTTCGGGTGATGCTCATGAGCCCATTGATCAACGGGATTGGAATAGCCAACACGGCAACATCGGTGGCAAAGTTGACGGCAACGTAAGCGTAGTATCGAGCTGCTGCATTCGTACACGTCCCGGGCACTCGCCTGTCCCAGCTACGCTGAACAGGCGTGCATGCAAATATTCCGGCAGTCTCAAAAGCGGTAAAGCATGCCGCGCACAAGCCGACCATCGTCCAGATGAGCGGTCTGAGTCGAATGCCAAACCACCGGACTTCGCTAGTGGCGGCAAAGACACGCTTGTACATCAGCAAAATCGAGATTTTGGTTGGCCAGGTGATGGCCTTGTAGAAGGCCTGGGCGAGATACCACCAGAACAGTGCTTGCGCAAGACTGTCCGGTGCTAATTGGGAGCTGTGCAAGCCATAGCCGTGTTTGACGCTGATGGCCACGCTTGCCGTCAGTAGCATAGAGAAGACCTTGCACGGGATCAGTGAATTTTCGCGAAACCCTTCGACAACTAGGAGATGCTTTATGTACCAAGGCCACTGCAATCCAAAGATCGTCAGACCCTAATGCGCCTCTTTTCGCACGTATTACGATGCGTGTCAAGACGAAGAAGATTGCCGCTGATGTGAACGCGACGACGATGGTGAGTAGTCTTGCGCCAGCACTATTGTCCCGCGAGTAGGAATCGATGGTCCTCGTTCGAAAAATCATAGCCAAATAGTTGTCTTCCATAAAAGCCACTGCACAGTGAGCGCGATCATGCGACACCGCTGCGAACATAGGCCTATTTCACTTCAGACGCCATGTGCTCGCGAGAGACTTGAGCTGACCAGCAGCTTCCCACGCCTCCAACCTGCGCACCTGGGGCTCACTCTGGAGAAGATTGTAGCCGTCGTTCCCGAAGGATCCTACAGAGCAACACTTCACGACCCAAACAGCGCAAACACTGCACGAGCGCTGCAGCCAGCATGAAGCTTTCTATTGGGTCTGACAGAGCCGCGCGGACATGTGGTAACAACACACAGCTTGCGAACTGCGGTCATGTCTGCTGTGTGCGAGCCGTTCGAGCAGGACAACGCTCTCTGTCGTTTGAGAAGCTGGAAAATGCTTTCAAACGTCGAATTGCGAACATCAAAGAATGCATCGGCTGTCTACCGGAAATGAGGACTTTGGCAGAGGCCTTTGCTGCAGAGCTGTAGGCGCCCAGAGCAAGTCCGTTCGATGCTGATAGCCGTGTGCTGCGCGTCCCCGTGAGCCAGGTAACCAGGGTTGTGGAACTGGCAATCAATCTTTTGCATCGCGCAGCATGTTCTCGGCTCTCCTCTTCTCGACATCCGCTTCCACGGTAATCAGCCAGCAATAGGAGGTAGCGCTTGTCGATGTCTCAGTGACCAAGGATTTTATCAGTCAATCAGCCGGTTGACTTATTGACAACGATTGACCACTTGCCAACGCCGTCAACGGCTCGAAAGCACCAGTCACTACTATTTCCAGCGGCTGATCATGTGTTGACCTTGTGACGGTCCAGAAGTCACAATCAACCAGTCATTGGTGGTTGTTTGATGGGATTATTGCCAGTGAGGTGACGTGCATATCTGTTGACGCGTTGAGGCGCCGGGTGAGCTCATGTCCTTCTACGAGCGCGTCCAGTGTTTATTTGGGGATGAGCGACATATGCTGATACTGTAGGCGTGCGCGGATGTACGCATTGTGGACGACCTAGAGTGAGTGAAGTACTGCATGAGAACGACGTATCGAGGATCGACCTCAGCAGACCCAGCACATCTTCACTTGAACAGTCAACATCTGCAGACCGAGCACCGTCTGGCCTGCCAGCATGCTCATGCTCGCGACGACATGGCCGGCTCATCATGCAAGTACCCGATCGAAGAGATGGCTCTGGCGGTCGTGCTCGAGCGTCAACCTCGCAGACCTTCCGCCGCCACACGTGTACACTATTGCCATTCCTGCTGTACCTCGCAGACAACTCTCCCTTCGTCGCACATGGCTACGGCTACGCGCGGGCAGCAATGTGCTATTCGTCGTGAGCCACAGAGGTGGTAGAACAGTTTGGCCAAGTATAAGGGAGTAACACAATTCTGTTTCGTGTCTTCGACTCTGATCTTTGTCGCAGCATTCCCGGAATAATCGCACAGCAGATACTCTCACATTTGCAACATGGCCAATGTTCCAATCGAAATCAAGAACAATTTCGCCCATGCGAAGTCGCTTGACGACTCGCCGGGAACGCCGTCCTCTTCAAGGCTAACAGAGCCTGACTCCCGTACTCCGACCATTGATCCGGCGATTGAAAGGCATGTCGTGCGAAGATGTGATCTCAGAGTCATACCGCCAGTGTTCATGATGTTCATGATGACATTTTGGGACAGAGTGGTGAGCAGATTGCCAACCAGAACCTTCCAATTACTGTGCTGATGCTTGGGTCTCCAAATCCAGAATATCGGCAACGCTAAGATACAAGGAATGACTACAGAGCTGGGCCTCGTAGGAAACGAGTTCAACATTGCCACCATGATACTATTCATCCCATTCGTCCTCTTCGAGCTTCCCGCAAACTTCATACTCAAGAAGACGAAACCGTACATCTGGCTGAGCTTTTTGACATTCGGCTGCGGTGAGTCCTGCAGCAATAATCCAATCCACACGACTCACGATGCACAGGTATCACGAACTTATCAATGGGGTTCGTGGACTCTTACGGGGCACTGCTTGGAGTCCGTTTCCTGCTCGGTGTCTTCGAGTCGGGTATTGGAGCCGGCAGTGTAATGGTCATCGCGAGCTATTACAAGAGATACGAGCTCCCCAGCAAGCTGTCTCTCTGGTACCTTTCTGGAATTGCAGGCGGAGCCTTTGGTGGACTTCTCGCGTACGGCATAGTGCGCATGAGTGGCGATGCTGGACTGTCTGGCTGGCGCTGGATCTTCATCGTCGAAGGAAGCATCACAGCTTTTGCTGGTATCCTGATGTATTTCTGGATGGTGGATTGGCCTGAAGCTTGCCAGTTCCTGACGGTCGATGAACGAGTGGTTCTCTTGTCAAGACTTCGAGCAGACCGTCTGGATGAGCTGAGCATGGATCGGTGGGACACGAAACGACTATTCAGTGACTGGAGAATCTGGATCGGGTACTTAATATGAGCACACTGCTTTGTAATTGCTTTTCACTGATGATCTGGCAGGACGCTAATGTACTTCTCGGTCATCAACAGCACCTACTCAACTGCATTTTTCAGCCCGAGTATTCTCCAAAGCGATATGGGCTATACAGCGGTCAAGGCTCAACTCATGAGCTTCCCACCATATGCCCTCGCTGTAGTTGGATGCTTGTCTTTCAACATGCTCAGCGACCGTTTGAGACATCGATACGGCTTCATCATCGGCGGCGTTCTAATTGGCACCATTGGCTATGCGATTCTTCTTGCCCAGAAAGAGTATCCCAATATGCCGGTAGGCGCCAAATACTTTGCATTGATCCTGCTTGTCAGTGCAACTCAGATTGTTCAACCACTTACTGTAGCATGGATGATGAACAATGTCTCTGGACATCACAAAAGAGCCTTTGCTTCTGCCTGTCAGATAGGATTTGGAAGTGCTGGCGGCATTGTGGCAAGCAATATCTACTTCTCTACGGACGCACCGTATTTTCGGGTAGGGTATGCAGTGTCTTTGGTCCTGCTGCTGCTCAATGGACTTCTGGCGACATTCCTCTACTTCGCACTTCGGAGGGAGAACAAGGCGCGAGCAGATGGCAAGCGGGACTACCTCGTTGACGGGCAAATTACCAATAATCTGGGAGACGACCATCCAGACTTCAGATTTGTCTACTGATGGGCCGCGCAACAGGACGGCGCTAGCGCTTTGGAGGCGATGGCGTGCCTGACTGGACTCTCGTCATAGCAACCCGTATATCATTGTTTTGATCTTGTGATATGCGTACCACGCAGCTTACGTTTCTAGGCCTGGGCGAGACTTGAAGGCATGAAATATCGGGATCATGGTATGACATTGAGGGAGGTGTGCGGACTGACTGGGCAGCATTGCGAGAGCTCTGGCGGCTTTGGGCGAGGACATAAACGCTCTTGCTCCAATCAGCGAATGTTACCAAAAAAGAGCACTGCCTTCCGGCATATACCAACACCAAACGGCAAATGTCTCGCCTATTGGATGACAACGAGGATCTTGTGATGCTGATGGAACTAATCGGAATAGTAGATACAGACGGGACTCTCATTCGCAACTTCACGCTACCCTGCGATCTTGTACATTTGTCCAGCATACTGAATGCTGCATCCAACGCTAGTATGGCAGCTATTGCGTCGACGACTTTCGCTACCTTGATGGCCTGTACAAGCAAAGTACCAGACGCGTGCCAGCCTTCTTTATCTCTTGGCCAGCTTGCGCTTGGGGACCACGTCGATGTGCACGGT
Source organism: Teratosphaeria pseudoeucalypti (assembly GCA_013403795.1). NCBI lineage: Eukaryota > Fungi > Ascomycota > Dothideomycetes > Mycosphaerellales > Teratosphaeriaceae > Teratosphaeria > Teratosphaeria pseudoeucalypti. The sequence continues at coordinate 65,959 of JABBMZ010000127.1, read as the reverse complement.
AACACAAATACATGGCGGTCCATCTGTGAGCTTAAACGTAGGTTGACATGATGCAAGATGAAGCACTATTTAGACAACAATCATATCGTCCACATGAACCTTATAGGAACGCACGATGCTGCCACCTGAAACTACAGCCTAGCGATCCAGGAATACCTGGAACATGTTACGGGGCTAGCAGACATTCAGAAGATCGATTCACAAGCATACCGTTGCCAGCAGAAGTCCATGATCGACAGGCCAAATGACGGGATCCGTGTCATTGATCTTAGATATGCGTTCGACGTCACGAACAGCACACTGGTTTTTTCGCCGTGGCGACACGCTGTACGAATGCTATTATTGGCTCGATCGACATCCACCGTAAGCTCTCTTCTCGTCCTGCCAACATGAGGGAGAGACACTACTCCATATGGTACAAATGATGCCGGCCTCCAGTATGAGCTGCTACGTATAATGTCTTCTCAGGCAGCGCGCAGGTATATCCTCCAGACAACGTAATTCCCTAGGAACGCTTGACCAGGCTCGTGGCAAGTTCACACTATCGAGCGCTTTGACCTCGATCAGCTACCTGCTTCCTAGTGCGATCGCTCTGCCTTGATTGCATTCCAGCCCCAACAACAGGGCTGGCAACTCTCGGAATATCACATTGGTAAACAATGATACCAACAGTGCGCGGACAAGGAAACGATAGATAGGACTAAGCCATGAGAGAGTGACTGACCTTGCTATTGGGTGCTTCCAAATGCTACCGCATACATCGAGGACTACTACCAGCTTGCCAGCATCTCTCACCAACAAATTCCTCTTATGAGACAAACATCCAATGAAAGCTCAATGCAACGGAGGCTCACCTACGGATGGCAGCCTCCTCGTATCTCAACAGCCTATTCTGGACAACCGGGTCGTCCATGAATCTGGACAATAAGAATTCATAAAGAAATCCCCGGGATCGGGCACCAGGGCACGTTCGTTGCTTGGAACTTCAAGTCATTGGTAATTACCATATAAGCAGCAAAAGCACGTTGGATGTGGATCAAAGACTCATGCCGTTCTTCTAGACCATGAGGGGGAAGTTCCTGGGCATTACGGTGTTCGATTTTGACAACATTCGAAGCGACTTGATCCTGCTTTACTTGAGCCTACTCCCGCCCCACGCGACGAGCGACCAGGATAGCGAGGAGTCCCATACATTCGTAACAATCAAGCCCAGCCTTCTCTTCGTTGTTGTCATGATCTCCCAGCACTTTACCGCGCCTCGGGACATCGGCCAACGAACGATTCAAGAGCCTGATCGCATGCTTACCTACATGTAGTAGCACTCGTGACACCGCACGAACATGTCAGCAACACGCCATGGATACCCATGGTTATGAACGTGGGGTGCTCGTTCTGTACCGTGTAGGCTCAGCATGTCAATTAAGCTCGCAGAATCTGGTAAATGGCGCAAGCAACCCTGTAAGCAGCTGCGATGATGCGCTTTGATCCTAGTCAGCTTTCGGCTCAGGTTGCATCTTCAAGTGAGCTTCTAGAGGCGTGAGCCGGCGAACATGGCCAGCTTCGATTAGTTGGTACAGAACCTGGAGCACTACGAATTGACCAGCAAGCCATAGGCCTTGTCTAGCGACTATCCAAATAGGAGCCAACATGACGACAATACGGGCATGTGGATGACGGCACGCGTCCCTGGAGTTGCAACAGAACTTGGACGTCTGGGATAAGCTACTACCAACGTCTTGAGCTTGCAAGGTGACTTTGACAGCGATGCTACTCACGCGCCGCCAACCTCTCCGACTCAGCCCCAGAGGCGCGTTCCACATGCTGGCTTGGCCCATATAGTCATAAGTAATCCAACCTCAGCCGTGAAGAGGAAGCGCCCACGTTTCAGCAACACGATGAAGTACAGACATGCGCCTCCTTGATGCGCGGACGTTCGAGCTACGCTCCTTCCACGACGATGCGGAGCTTCCGCCGTATGCGATCCTCTCGCACACTTGGCGAGCAGACGGCGAGCCGGAATTGAGCGATGCCCTGGAGTTGTGCAAGTGGTCATGGACTCGGACGAAGACGCTCTATCGCAAGATCAGCGCAGCCGCTCATCTCGCGAGGAAAGATGGCTTGCAGTGGATCTGGGTTGATACATGCTGTATTGAGTTCGGGGTAACTTAGTAGAGGCCCAAGAAGCCGTCAATGCATCCTTTCGATGGTACCAGGAGGCTGAAATCTGCTATGTGTACCTGGAGGACCTGTCTAGCATTTGCCCGATCCTGAGTGATAGGATGCTTAAAGGTGTATCGCAACGCAACACACGTGCCCAATGGATGGACTCCTTTGCGAATTGCACCTGGTTTGGCAGAGGATGGACGCTCTCTGAGCTACTGGCCTCTCGCAGAATCAGGTTCTATAACAATGTATGGAGACCTGTTGGTACCAAAGCGATGCTCGCCCGCGTCATAGCCAGAATTACCGGCATCGATGCGGCCATAATCCGTCAGAGACGAGCACTGTCCAGTGTCAGTGTCGCCGCACGTCTCTCTTGGGCCGCGAAGCGAAAGACCCGACGTGTAGAGGACCAAGCATATTGCTTACTTGGCATATTCGGCATCAGCATGCCAATACTATATGGCGAAGGTCCTCGAGCTTTTCAACGGCTACAGGAGGAATTGATCAATACTTTTGGTGACTTGTCCATCTTTGCATGGTCTTGCAGTGGGACAGACCATGGCTTGTTGGCAGAATCACCCGACAGCTTTGCCGAATGTGGAGATGTGATCTCGAACGGCACAGGTGCTGCTTGTGAAATCAGAAATGGTCGAATGAAGGCAACTCTGCCTATCATTCAGCAGAAGGGAGGAGTTGGCGATGTGGTCACTGCTGTCTTGGGATGTCGGTATGCGGCCGATGTAGAGCACGGGCTGGCGTTGCGGTTGCGGCTGTGTCCTGGCAGCCAATGCCTCTTCTTTGTGGTCAATGGACTTTTCGAGGCCAAAGAACTAAATGGTCGGCTGAGTCGTGTGGACCTTGGCATGTTGAAGTCGGCCGAGGTTCGCACGGTGGAGCTTGTCGACAAAAGAGGCCTTCGACTTTCATCCGGTGTGAAATGTTTGGTCAAGACCGAGCCGGCAATGAAAATCGTCAGCGCGCAGCCTGCAGAACTGTGAAGTGCTCGCGCGAAGGTTCTGCTTCCACCAGGAGAATCTCGGATTCGAGCACTATTTCATATGAGGCTGCCTTCTGGGCGAGATCTTGTTCTAGAGGCTGGATATGATGAATTTGTCATTGTGAAGGAGAGTAGTCAGACATTCACGAAGCATCACATTCCTGGACTGCGAGTCGTGTTCGTTGGTCGAGGCTGGAATGGCCAAAGACCTTCTTGGACTGGCAACTCTCCGTACTGGTATTGTGAGCATACACCCGAATGTGTAGATGGAAGTGCTGTCACAAAAGGATGTCCACATACTCCTGTTGTCGCTGAACTTGGCACGCCAGGAGATCCAGAAAGAGCCACGATCAAGGTAGTGCCGGAGAGGAAGATGGGGGAAGACATTTTCGTCCTCAAAGTCTTCGTACACCAAGGTTCCAAAATGAAGAATGACGGCTATGAAAATCCTTCAGGCACCGGCAATACCGATCAGACTAATTTGTCACTGTATTCGCCACCCAGATTAGGCCCACCATCATATCGACGTTCGACCGATACTGTAGCAGATCAAGAAGGGCTGTGCCCGCGAGTGCCACTCACAGCAACGCAACAACAGGTAGGCTCTCCCAAGAAAAGGTTTACCCGTACATGGGACATTGGCTGATTTTCGACCTTCGCCTTGTCTGCAGATATTACTGAGCAACCCATCCGGCAAGCTCTGGAAGATGTATCCAGAGGGTCTGCTCGAAGTCGCTAAGAAGCGAGAGCCAAGGCCTGCTGCAGCGCCGACACGGAAAGTTAGACCTCGCAAGCCGCAGGACAACCCAGATGTTCGTTCACACAAACACCAGTCGAAGCCTTCGACACATCTGCCACGAGAACCCAAGACCCGAAGGTCTACGAAAGCTCAGAAGGAGGGCCAACAGAAGGAGCATGTGGACATGGACGAGCAGTCGACTATCAGACAGCTGGGTGAAAGGCAGTCGAGATCCGACCAAATGGATGCCAGGCAGTTTCGTGTCAATCAGTCGAGTCCCAAGCAGTCGGGTAGGGAGCAGTCAAATGTCAAGCGGTCGGAGGCAAAACAATCGCGTCTGAAGCAGAGGGCCGATTACCAGGCGGAACTCGGCCAGTCAGGAGTCCGAGCGGCAAATGTGAAGCTGCCACCTAGTCAGATGTGGCTTGATATGAGTTCGCCGCTGCACATCTTGTATCGATAGCTGTGACTTCCAAGTTCTATATGTTGCGAGTACATCTATGTTCCTCGCGCGGCCATGGTCGCGGGGCCTCGGCGTCCAAGCCAGCTGTTTGAGAATGTCAAGGCAACCGACTGCTAGGGCAGCTCTTGACAGAAGCAAGGAGAAGACAGCGCTCCTGCAAACACCCTGCGAACCCCTCGAATTGCGGTTTGCAAGGGTTGATGCCGAGCACGGGACGAACGTCAAGGTGCCTAGCAGTGACACTTGAGACATTATGGTTCCGGACGAGCTGACGATACAGCCGCACAACAGCTCCCTTTAATGGTATCATGCATGATGTCTGCGCTCTGAGTAAGATGACCATGAATCGCAATCTGTTCCGATAGACACGCCAACGGCGCACGCGGGTCACAGTAAGCTTCTGTACCTATGTCACACTTGCTTCGTCATGGTGCCGAGCTGTATTGTCTGCTAACAAAATGTTGGCCAGGCGCACGTCGGAGCTGGCCACAGACGCCCGAAAACTGTTTTGAGCCGTACTTGCTCCGACTGGCGTTTCCGGCGCGTCACAGTCCTCCAGCTACCAAGGCCTTCAGCATAGACCTTCGCTATAGCCACCATGGCACTTTCTGATTCTTCATGCTTCAACGCCCGCTCGATACACAGGTTCAGGAATGCGACACTGGAACAGCATTGTTCGATCTGCGCGTTCATGTCCTCCCATGACATACCCAGTCAATGCAAGCACAAGCAGTCGATCAATCGAGTAGGGACGTCTTCAACATGCTCGGAAAGCTCATGGTACACTGCACGAACGTCGGGTAGCTTCGTATCGTCGGACTTATCCAACCCTGCCAATGCAACCAGTTGGAATGGCTTCTCGAGCCCCATTGGAGGGAAAGCCGCCAAACGAATGTCCCCGGCGATCCAGCCGTCTTTGAGGAGGAAGACATCTCCCACAGCGACCTCATTGCGCGACTTATGGGCCGAACAGGCCCGGGAGCACTCAGCCAAGATGAGACTTTCTGTAGAAAGACTCCAGCAGCTGTACGAGTCCCAGACCATGGCTTATCTGGGTGGAGACCTCGAGGACCTGAACAGGATGGCCAAGTGGGCCAGACTCACTGTTCAAGACGCATCAAGAGGCGAACGGGCTTGATGCTTCTTGTCCACGGGTCTATCGCTCATCGTCACCAGCCCGAATTGTGAGCTGCGACCGGGCGTACAACAAGATTGTCTCGTATTGTTGTTGCGGTAGCCAACCAAATATCAGTAAGCGTCAATGGTGACGTGGACCCGCCGCAGACGATCATCGGGAATGGTGAATGCTCCATTGCTCCAGGAGCGGAAAGGTCTCGAATCAAATGAAGCGTCGCAGGACAAATTGTGATGTGGAAGCATAGCCAGCGGGACCTGCGCCATGCAAGTCTTCTGAACGTATGGAATATAAGGCGGAAGGCGTTCTAACGAGCCATGGGCTTATCCCTGCTAATTGTGCGGCGGAACTGGAGGTAGACCTGATAAGTATTCCGTGCTTCCAAGATGTATACCGTGAGCCGAGAGCAAACCTATAGCATCTCTTTCTATGGCACATCCACCTTTGATGAAAGATCTGGTCCATATTGCGCTGCTGAATCGTCGATCATCTCCGAGCAGAGCGGCTGCTCGAGTAGAGACCCCAATCTCGGAATGCCGTTCAAAAGAAACCCCGAGTAGTGCCTCTATGCAGTAGGAAATGCTAGCGGATCATTTGCCACGACGAGGATCAACGCAGCAGCATACGCCGCAGTAGCCAGTGCTATCCGGTCTGGACCCAGATCGCTGCGGATAGTTATTGCCACCGCGAACACCGCCGTGAAGACACAAGCCGACACGACTCGCACCAGCTGACCGCGTACTAAGAACATCAGCAGGAAAGGCACGATTACTGCCATGCCGCCTAGGAATGCCATCATGAGACGTCCAAGCCCACGTCTCGTCAGTGACATGCGTTTGGTATATCCTAATCTGTCGGGAGTGTTCGATGCGATCATTTGTTTCTTGAGGTCTCCGAAGGCCAGGCCAGCGTCCTCGAGCAGCTTGCACTCCATCGGGTTTGCAGTTGATATCAAGAATGGATCATTCTTCGTGCCTCGCAATGCGCATTTCTCGATGTATTCCATATCTTGGACAGCTTGGCCTGCGAAGTGTCAGCGCATTCCTGTATACCTACAGAATCGTCATGATATCGCTCTACATACAGTACGCATGCAACGTCTGCCTGATGCCAATCTCCATCCACGCGCCTTTGTCACCAATGGCCTTGACCTGTTCAGTCAATTTCTGCTGTAGGACATGTTGACTCATTCGCTGCAGCGTCCCCAGATCCAGCACGCCTTGCACCCTGTCCTTGCAATACTGAGTAGTTCTCAGGTCGTACATGAGGTCGGCTTTACCAGCTTCGAATACTCGCTGGGCAAAGGTGCCTGCTGGTTTTCGCGACTTCTCCGCAATGAGACTCTCGACACTCCTCCAAGCCGGGTTTGCCCTGGCCGCCTCCAAAAGGTCCATGGACCTTGATGTCGTGCTTCGCCACTTCGTCCTTGTCACAGGCTCCGGTCCTTTTTCCAGAGGAAGTGGTTGACTGAAAACATCCTCGGGTCCCTTTGGCGCGAATGGGGGTAGATTGCTGTTCATGTTTGCGAGGAATGGACGAATACTGTCTGTACTGTTGCCCGGTGGTCTGTGTTGTGCTCGTCCGAGTATTTGCGTCGCGGAGTCGCTAGATCGTCGCAGCTTCACATGGCCCTGTTGAGGTGAATACTCGGCTATAGGTACAATCGTGCTCAGCCTGGAGTTTGGTCGACTGAGATTTGGCGAGCCTCGCCCTGAAATGTTCCCTGGGGAAGCCGGTCGCTGGGATATAGGCTTTCCAAGATTGTCAAGGCTACATGCATGTGATAACCTTCTTCCGGAAATGGAGAATCTGTCTTGTGGACTCGGCGCTCGTTGATGATCGTGTCCGCTGTATTTGGAAATAGTGCCTGGACATTGGCCGTGGACACTCTGGAGCGTTGAGCATGCCTCGCCAGTCTTCTCGACATCATGGTACTCAAGACTCTGCGACACCGTCAAGGGTACCATTTTTGTCAAGCGGAGTGCGGTTGGAAGCTTGTCTTCTTGAAAAGTAAATCTAAGGACAAGATCCAAGATGAGATGAGAGATGTGGTGGTGTTCATCTGCTCAGTAATGTAAAGGGTGAGGCGGCGAAGATCCATAGTCCATGGATCACCCTATCTGTGCGGACCATGCTCCTTCCCATGCTACCCTTTTGCCGGCGCCTGGCTGGATGCGAGAGAGGTCCAGGTCGCACAACGATACACCAGCCCGGGCGTGCAGCGAGGTCCCGAACAGACGGAAGACAGTGGGCCAAATGTGAGTGTTATCAGCAGAACATGGGCCTGGGGGTCCGAGACGTGATTGTCTCGCGCTATGGGCTGTCATCGACTAGTCATGATTGCGGTATGGACAAGTCGATCTCATGTCGTGTTGAGAAGTGGACCCAAACAGGATCTTCCAGGGACCACGCGTCTGGCACCGCATGATATGCATATTCGATTCGGCCATGATTGGAAGGCTTTCAAGCATAACGCTCAAACGATAGTGCCGAATGGATATAGTAGAGTGGAACTGGAGAGGTACGGACTACAGTACGGAGTAGGCCATCAAGGTCCGCAGTGCCAAGACAGTCTACATGCTGCACCCCGAGGTCCAGGTGCACCAACATGATAATAACATCCCTACATGTACCTCTTTTCGGCAGTATCATCACATTCACGGCAGGATCACCACTGTAACTGTACTGCATCCAAGCATCATGGCTGCCACGTGGGTCAAGGTTGCGAATGCAGCAACACTGCAGCGCTCTTCTCATGTGATGAGCGCGATCGGATCCACCGTCTACGTCTTTGGCGGAGAGTTGCAGCCACGACAACCACGGGACAACGATATATTCACGATTCCAAGTGATAACAAGCACAGTAAGTGATTTGCGCTCCCTTGCCATTTCTTGCATTCATTGCTCGTTTCTCATTTGCCAGTCCGTGGTTTCAGTGTGAAGACTGTGCGACCCGATCATGTTATTACACGAACGTCTACCATCCCGCGGACCAGGCGTACGCGGGGAGCCGTGCGCTCGCCACAACGAGGGGTCAGCGTATGGTGCAAGTCATATGCCTGTCATCCTCAATTCCAGGTCGCACAAGATCTGCCCAAATCAGCAACTTACTTCTCAACACTGCTCTTTCTCCGACACGGTTCGTATCATATCTACGGCTGACATCTACTAGGCAGCTCTGACGTCGTACAAACAATCTCGGCAAAGGCAACTGGAGAAGCACCGTCGCCACGGGTTGGTGCGGCGAGCACGACCTTCGACAATCAGATATGGCTATTCTCGGGTCGGGGTGGGGAGGCAATGGCTCCAATAGAGGAGAATGGGGCTCTCTGGGTGTTCGACGTGGCCGCGTCAAAATGGTCTACGGTGGCGCCTGCTGACACTACTGAACCACACCCTGAGGGCCGCAGCTATCACGCAATGACCAGCGACGACGCAAAGATCTATGTGCATGCAGGCTGCCCAACTTCGGGCCGTCTCCGAGATCTTTGGGCATTTACGGTCAAGACACGCCAGTGGAGAAAGCTCGAAGATGCACCGGGATCGCCACGAGGTGGTCCGTCTATTACCTATCTGGACGGTAAGCTGTACCGAATGAATGGATTCGACGGTAAGACAGAGGTCGGAGGTGCTGTCGATATCTACGACGTTGAGAAAGCTACCTGGAGCACCGCCGAGTTCGTCGCGGACGGCAATTCGGGGCCCGGAGCTCGCAGTGTAGGTGCATTACTCCCGGCTCGCATCGGTGGCCAGCAGTATCTTGTGACGATGTTTGGCGAGAGCGATCCAAGCTCGCTGGGTCACCAAGGCGCCGGCAAGATGCTAAGCGATGTTTGGGCATTCAATATAGACACTTCTGAGTGGCAGCAGCTCGAAACGAAGGGCAAGGCGCCGAGTCCGCGTGGGTGGTTCGATGCAGCTGCCATTACTATAGACGGCAGTGGCAGTATTGTAGTTTCAGGCGGTTTGGACGAGTCCAACGAGCGTCTTGACGATGTGTGGCTGCTTAGCTTTACCTGATCTTTCACCTTCATGATCCACAGAAACAATTATTGGTTGCCTTCTCAGGACTAGCGTTCAGCTTTTCAGATTGATAGGTGATTGAAAGACAATTTTGACTCACTGCATGCCAACCTGGAGCTATGGAATCGTGCAAATAATCTTGCCCTTAGTCTGGTTGGATTCCATCAGGCGGTGCGCGTCCTGGATTTTCTCCCACGGAAACACCTTCTCAATCAGCACTTTGAATGACCCGTCCTTGAACTTCGGCATTGCATGCTCGAACAGATGATCTCTCAAACGACCCTGGTATGCTTCGTCCCGGCTTCGCAGACTGCTGCCCTCGTACCGAATGCGCTTGGCCACGAAGTTTGCGAAATTCGGCTGCTTCATGTCAGGCGACAATTGCAGTCCTCCCAGTGTCGCCAGGTTGACAATGCGTCCATCTCTCGCAGCAGCATCCAAGTTATCAGCAAAGGTACCAGGGCCGACGAAGTCGACGATCACATCGACCCCCTTTCCCCCCGTCGCCTTCTTGACCTCCCCAGCCCAATCTGTGGTGGTTGTATTGTACGCCGCATGTGAGCCTAGGGTCTTGACGCAGAACTCGACCTTCTCGTCTTGTCGCGCTGTAGCATAGACTGCCGATGCCCCATTCGCCCTGCTGAGCTGCTGTCCCGCAATCGAGACTGCGGATGCGCCTGCATGCCACAAAATAGACTTGCCCTCTTTGAAGTCGCCGATCTCATACATAGCCTGGATTGCTGTGATCCACGTCTGTTGCTCGTATTAACTCCTCGTCCGAATTGTTATCGACCGATTGACCATACCTCAGGGATGCCAGCGCATTGCTCCCAGCTCAACTCATCCGGCTTGTGTATGAGCATATGCGTGCTGACAGAAATATATTCAGCATACGCTCCACCATATGCTAGCCCAAATACTGCGTCGCCCTTCTTGAAGCCCTTTTCGCTTTCGCTCGCTAGTTCTTCAATTGTTCCACTAAACTCAACACCTAGGGTCCTTGGTGCTTGTGGTGGAACCGGATATTTGCCTTCTCTTTGCAACAAGTCCATGCGATTCAGCCCAAATGCTTTGACTTTGACCAAGGCTTTTGTGCCATCGGGCTTGGGCCGCTCAATCTCTTTGATGTGCAATGCCTCGATGCCTCCCTTCCTACCTTCGATTTCTACTGCTCGCATGGTCGCCATTGTACCTCGTTGAAAGGAGAGATGATTGTTGACTGATTGCAGACGGGCGGTAGAGAAGTGAATCGGTCTAAGCATTCACGTGGGGATTCTCTATGTAGAACATCGCAAACATTCGAAGCAAAATACCTAACACATACGTAATGTTTGGCATTTACCTGATATGTCATCGCATCCGCGATAGTGGGGCAATGAGATAACAGCGAGAACGATGGTGGGGCTCTCGATCTAATGCTCAACCTGATCAAGTGGGTGGTGCTGCAAAGCAAGTGAGCTTTTCAAGACAGCGTGCTGTGGTGGGAGTGGCCATCTGGGCGTTTCATGTTGCACGAAGTGACTCTCGAGATCGTCACGCCATGGCAAAGATGACATCGTGGGCAAGAGTCGTGAACGGAGCAATGAGAAAGATAGCAAGTTTACACCACTATGTACATGTACACAACTGCAGGACGAAGAGGCACATCAGTCATAGCGTTGGCCAGCTTTCGTCGACTGGCTTTAAGTCTCCTGGCCCTCTGAATTTCTCAACAATATTCGCCTGCTCCGACAACATGTGTCTATCAGCCTGGGACGACCCCATCTTCGAGAGCTCTCGCCATCTGTCAAAATCCTGCTGGCTACGCTTATCCCCATGCGCCTTCTCAGCCTCCTCCCAGTGGCCCTTCGAGAAGCCTAGCAGGGTGGTGATCGTGCCGTTAGGGATATCGTACACCAGGCTGCACATCTTGCCCGTCTCTTCTAGCCGATTGCATTGCCACAGCTCGCGAGGCCGTATGCATTGGTATATGCAGGATTGGTAGTTGTAGCGTCCGGCCATCGGGCCACCGTGGATGGCGTATACGATACGATCCTGCCCAGGGTGTGAGCTGAGGCTGTGTACCTGCGGCCTCGCCTGCTCTCACCTTGGAGAGGAACCACATCTCGTCATTGACGGCATCGTAGGTCCTTGATGTCCTTATCGAATGTGGATATGTCTGGCATTGCGCTTGAAATGCTAAGCGAACTGCTGTGCTAGTGAGTCCCTACCTGTCGCGGATGCCCCCAAGTTTTTTTTATACATTCGAGCAATATGGCGTTGATGCGGTCTTGCTGGGTCGGCACTTCGTCGCGGTTATGCTACGAGAGTGAAGTGATGAACCTGGAAGAACATTCGAGGTCTTCAACTTCACAGTGACGTTTGGGCCTCTTCCGTGGTTGGAGGTTTGCCGGTCCCGGGGACGCCGTTGCTCCCCTCCACTCGGAGATACAACTGGCCATTCGTCCTCACGTACCACAAGCCAAACAGTTATCGCAAGCGAAAGAATGTTCTGCTGATCATTGAAGCAGCTGCACGTCAAGCCAATGCCGCGTCCAAGGCAGGATGTGGGAAGTTCAGAACCAAGGGATGGCGGGCTCAAGTTCAACTACCTATCAACGGAATCACCAGTTGAGGAGGTCACGCACAAGGTCATGGAGCTGGCATAATATTACTCAACATATACATCAGGCGCCGAAGGCGGGAGTCATAGTGATTGGCGTTCACCAAGTTGGCTTGCATGCGCAACGCCTTGCCTTGCCTTGCCTGTTTGGACAAGGCTCAGATCACCACCATCCTTCGGCCCTCAGGCTTCAGCCTTCAGCCGCAAGCGCTCTCCAAGCGCCGACTTGCAGCTTGTCTGCATGCGTCGATAAGCTGCTCACCGGTCATCACAACTATCCTGGATCTTGCGTCGCCGCTGCTAGGTATCACTCCCACTTTCACGTGCTTGAACCTTCTACTGGCAACTGAACTTCAGCCTTCAAGCTCTTTGCCTTGCTTCGCGACTTTGCCTCGGTATGTCGCTAAGGGGCGCCGCCTTGTTAATGCACTGTGGCGTCGTATAGCTGCCTTACTCAGCTTGTGATCACAAGGTGAGATCCAAATAAGGCTGTGTGCTAGAGGCATCGAAGGGCTGAAAATTCAAGAGCTTCTCCAACGTAAGCTCCACACTCGATGACTCGACGGTAAGTGCACTTACTCAACATGAAGTCAGTCTATTACATGGTCTCCGGGAGGCCAATGGAGGACCCAGAGCCGCTTCAGCCGACACCATTTCCCATCCGTATCATTCAGGATCCACCGCCCGAGAGTGATGCGCCTGCACCAAGCGACACGACACCTGAGAAGCGCAACGATTTCTTCTACGAGACTTGGGACAAGTTTCTGGCCATCGCACCCAAGCGGGCCAAGAGATCGCCGTCTGCGCGCAAGCTTCAGGAGGTCAAGGATGAAATTAATCGCACGCCTGGAGACGGTTTGCAAGTGCATGAGAATGCGGCGACGTCTTGGGAGCAGGCCGCTGCACAATGTAAGGCTAAGGTGGCTGCGATAGTGGAAGAGTGCAAGCGCCTCAATCAGAAGTACCGCGATGCACTCTTTGACCTCGAAACAAACTCATACTGCTTGATGGGCCTGAATGGTCGCTATCCCAAAGCAATTGAGAAGCAAGATCCGCCACCGTGGATCAAAAGAGTTGAGGATATATTCGATGACCCACAATTCTTCATCGACGGAGCCACAGCGACAGATGTACATCAGGGGCACGCAGGTGATTGCTGGTTTCTGGCTGCTCTTATGGCTATCAGCGCGAAGCCGGAATTGGTCAGTGATCTCTGTGTGGCCCGAGATGAGCAGTATGGTGTGTACGGCTTCGTCTTCTACCGTGATGGAGAATGGGTTCCTGAAGTCATTGATGATAAGCTGTTCCTCAAAGTGGGTGACGATGACGACTTGCAAATCGTTCGCGACTGGCATAGGGAGAGGAAGGAAGGTATGTCGTTGCGGCATGATGAGGACAAGCTGAAAGACAGTCTGCAGCGTGGTGGCGAGGCACTGTACTTCAGCCATTGCAAATCCAGCGAGACCTGGCTACCCTTGATCGAGAAGGCATATGCAAAAGCTCATGGCGATTACTTCTCCATCGAAGGAGGATTCGCAAGCGAAGGTATCGAGGATCTGACAGGTGGAGTTGGCGTCGTCATTAACCCTGAGGATATTGCCGATAAAGACAGATTCTGGAAGGAGCAGCTCAGTCAGGTCAATGAGAAGTACCTGTTCGGCGGCGGCTCCAAGTCAAGCAATTTCAAAGGCATATCTGGAGGCCATGCCTACGCAGTTTTGCAAGCATGGGAGAGCGAAGACGGCACACTGAAGTTGTTGAAGCTTCGGAACCCCTGGGGCGAAGTCGAGTGGGAAGGTGACTGGTCAGATGGCAGCAAGCTTTGGACGGCTGAGATGATGACGAAGCTGGATCACACCTTTGGCGACGACGGCGTGTTCTGGATGTGTTACAAGGACTTCCTGAAACACTTTCCAAGCATCAATCGGGTAAGACTGTTCAACAAGCAATGGTCTGTCGCACAACAGTGGACCTGTGTGTCTGTCCCATGGACTGTCGACTATCTGGACACCAAATTCCAGTTCTCAATATCTGAGAAAGGCCCTGTGGTCATCGTTCTGAGCCAGCCGGACGACAGATACTTCTATGGACTACGTGGCCGCTTTCTCTACTCGATGCATTTCCGAGTGTACAAGGAGGGAGATGAAGAGAAGTGGATTGTTCGTTCAATGCACAATTCCGGCAATGAGACGATATTCACCAGAAGCGTGTCCGCAGAGATCGAAGATTTGGAGCCAGGAACCTACAACGTAGTCTTCAAGGTCGCAGCTGTGAGGTCGAACTCAGTGCCCACAGCTGAGGAAGCTATCCTCAAGTACGCCATCGAGAGAAAAGAGAAATTGCTTCATGTCGGTCGCCGTTACGACTATGCTCAGTCGAAAGGGAACTTGAGAGCTATCGAAGACAGTCATAAGCAGCGGCAGAGGGTTGATAAGAAAGAGAACAGAACGAGGCTTTTGAAGAAGGAGCGGTCTCTGAATAAGCAGGCCAGAGAGCGCCTTCGCTTGCGCAAGAAACGTGTTGAGGAGGCGATGAAAGTGAAGCGGAAAGAGCATAGGATTGCGATGTCAGAGAGGAAGCAGAAGGTGCTACAAAGAAGGCAGACGTCGTCGACTGAGGCCCAAGCCACGGAGGGTGCTACAGACGACAGCGATGCAAAAGTCCTCGACTCTGCCTCGGCAACAGACTTGGGAACTGCCCATGCAGGAGGGGAAATTGACGGGGCGGCTCACGAGAATGAGAAGAAGAGTTCCGAGGAGGACGGCGACGGCGACGGAGCCGAGCACCTTGCTACACATTTCTCGTCCCTCGATCTAGGCAAAGAAAGCCCAACCAATGCTGCTGATCCCGTGTCACCCATCGAAGACGACGTTGACAAGGACGAGGACTATGAATCTCCCCAAGAATCACCAGAAGACTTGGAGGACGACGACTTCGACTGGGATTCTGACATCGATGGCCCCGTGCACGAGGAAAATTTGGACGACGAGGACTCCAATAGTCTCTCGGCAAGCAGCTCGAAGAACGCGATCTTTGCTGATGATCCTTGGAATGCTTACTGCGTTCTCGGTTTGCGGGTGTACTCATTGAATTCCAAAGCAAGCGTGACGGTTGTCAAGGGCGAGAATGATTCTTGAGAGAAAGCAGGCTGGGATGATATAGTGCCAGTGAGTGGGGCAGCCTATTATGCTCTTGAATTTCTGTTGTACAGCAGCTCACATCATGGGTATATGTCAAAAACAATAGCTCAGCTAAAACTACCATCACATGTCATCATCGTGACCAGCGGTGTCTCTTCTCTCGAACTCATTGATTCTTATGTGCCTTCATACAACGTCCATTTCCCGCCGCTGTCCCTTTCCCTTCCATGCGCTGGTGCAGGGGCCGGCTTGTGAACCCAGAGATCGAATGGATTGGAGTACTGCCCGGTGCAACGCTTCGAGAGTCTGGATGACCACGTCGAGCTCGTGCGCGCCGTCATATTCGATCGAGTCCTGAACGCATTCAGCACGCCACCGAAACTGCTTAGCGTTCGCGTAGCTGCGCTTGTGGCATGCTGGACAGGGGCGAGATCTGGTCGCTTAGGTCGCTGTTGCACCGTCGGGTCTGCTGTCGCCTCTGGCGGAGTCAGGAACGGATCCTCGAGTGGTTGTTGCATGATTACAAGCGAGCTCCTGACCGAGGGATATGACTTGCAGGATGGCGCTGGATCTGTCGATAACACGCACTCTCTCGACGGCGCGGGATCTACTGTGATGCTAGGGACCGGCTTAGGGCTGGCAAACTGTTGTGTGGGCTGCGAATTAGCCCGCGAGCGACCTGCGCTTGCTACGACGGCAACTATAGCAGAGCGTTGCTTCTTCAGAAAGCTTTCTGCCGTGTCAGAGGGCATCCTCGCAGGAGTAGCTGGCCGAGATTCGTCAGGATTAACCACTCGCAGTGTCCCTGGACCTTGTGACTCCAGCCAGCCTTCTCCTTGTCCTTGAGCATAAGGCCTTGGCCAATGGCGAGTATTCATTCGAATGATGTGGTGGTCCTCGTCCACCGTTACTGGCGTTTCAGCTTGTGCTGGCTGCCAAAGTTCTCGTGGCGTGCCCCTTCCTGTGAGCTCCGTCCATTTGCGAGAGAGTACTGGTCGGAAGCCTTTCTCGGTACTCGACTCGTGGTCTTCGTACTCTGGTCTCTTGCGAATGTTTCGCCTCAGGCAGAAGGCCACGACGACACCAACCAGCACCAATCCTGCAATAGCACCGGACAGCCCACCGACTATTGCGTGTTTTTGACCACTGAGTGTCGAGCGCGCTGAGCTTAACGCATTTCCAGACGTTGCAGATGGCGTGGAAAGAGGAGCAGTGCTTTGCAATGAAAATAACGTCCAACTTGGTGAGGCGCTTCCAGCGCTCGATCCAAGCACAGTAGTCGATGATGCTGACACCGTGCTTGCTATGGATATCGAAGTCGAGATAGGCTGCCTTCCATCCGAGATCTGAGACAGGGTGGGTGAGGGAAATATCGATGACAATGTCTCTGGAGCTGTGCGCAAGGTGCTCGTCTTCAAGCTCGCCGCTGCCTCTGTGGTGCCAGTGGAGGCATATGCAGTAACCCGCTCGGTTTTAACGATAGTGGTATGCAGTGTGAATGTTGTCACCGATATCGCGGTGTCTGCCGTCTGTCCCGTGGCCATCGTAGCGAACAAAGTCTATGCGCCATCCGTCGTGCAGTAAGTGTTGCTAGTTGGTCCCAAACTTTTGCCAGCTTTGCGGTGAAAAATGCCCAGGGTGTACTGATATCTGGTGCCACCGGAGCTGGGGGTGCTCTGTGAGATGATGGTCCTGCCTCGCTTATTGCATTTTCATTCAATATTCATGTTCATTCTCCAACGCCTGCGCAGCGCCTCAGGCACCCAAAACACGAGATTGAATCAGTAACGAACGCAAATAGGAAAAAATAAAATTCATACAAGTGGGTGCATGCAGAAAAGCGGCGAGACATACGTCCAGCGCATAGATGTCGCGTGCGCAGGCAAACTCCCAAGAGAAGCAGGACGACCGGAATGAGGTATACTTGCCAGAGCAGATCACGATCACACCTCCATACCAATACCGCTAACAGGCAAGGGTGCCACACGTCTGTGGTCTCCAACGCCATCATGGCGTGGTTGGCAGCTCACAATCGAGGACCCGTGTCATCTCGCGCCCGCTGTCCCGTGGCGTTCGAGCTCCTGTCGATCAGCCTAGACGCCAGAAACATTTGGTTCATTATAGTCTCATGTGTATGCGGTGCTGTCGCGGAGAGTAGTACAGGGGCAATGAATATGGTTGGAAGGCGGCAATAGGTGGGTACATAGGTATGTATGTATTGGTTTTCGGTAAGCGAGGTTGTGCACTGGACATGGATATGAATTCGCGTGCACGGACCTTGCCCGCAGAAATGAGACGGCATACGCACGGAGATGCGCTCCCAAGGATGACATAGGCCTGACAGAAGTGAAGCCAGGATGAGTGTGGCACTCACATTGAGAGCTTGCACTCCCTCCGTCATAACGCGACTTCGTGTCGTGCTATAAAGACCTTCTCTGCTGCGCAACGTCGTCAGTCAACTGACTTGATTGATCCGTGACACGGTGATAGTTTGACCTCGCAATACTAGTACCTCCTGTCCGAGCGGTGTCAGGAGGCAGTTCGATGCTGGGTCGCATGGTCACAAAAGCACTAGGTATTGACTCTTAGACTGGTCGACAGAGTCAGAGCGTCGATCAAGAACTGAACCGGCGGACCCATTGACTGAGGACTGAGAGAGTGACTGTTCTCTTCCGATTGTCATCCCCCATCATGCTGCCGTCCCGGGCCGTGTATTGTGTGCTGGAAGCAGCTAGATCGTATGCCTCACATAGCCCTCAGCCAATTGCGCACCTTGAGTCGTGATGCTGGTCCCGCAAAGAGTTCAGCACGCATTCATCGGTGCGCATGAACCCTCGCGAGACTCAATCATCCGGATTGAACACGCCAGCATTCGCGAATCTCGAATCATAGGTATCAAATTGTCCCCGCTCCCGCTTCTCTCTAAGCCTTTCCAGCTCCTCCTTCTCCTCCCTTTCCTTCTCCTCCGCCCGCAGCCTATCCTGCTCCGCCTGCTCCGCAGGAGTCAAAATGCTTGCCGGATCCTGGCCTGCCTCGACCAGGCGCTGTATATCTGCCAAAGCGCCGCTCAAAATTGCGCCTTGACTCGGCCACGGCTCCCACGCAATGTACGGGTTGGCAAGTGCCTCGTCTTGCTCGTCCTTCACTTCCGTGTTGCCCGCTTTGGCCGCGGAATCCGCCCCCTGTGCGCCCGCTGGCGGCGTGGCCATGCCATTGGTGACGTGAGGTGCACCCCTGGGCTCCGTCTGGACATCTGGTTTGCGGCGCAGGGTAGGAGGAACCGTTGTGGGACTGAGGAAGTTCGCGTAGCTCAGCAGCTCGTCTACACTGGCTTGTCGGGTAGAGATCGTTCTTTCGGTCGACGGTATGGCGGTGATCTCTTTGCGCAGCTCTGCCATCGATCGAATATAATTCTTGAGCTTCTCATCGTTGTTCGCGGTAATGCGTTTGAGCTCTTGAATTCGGAGATGGTTGCGTTGGTGATGGACCACTATGCAACATTGTCAGCCCAGAGTTTTACACAAACGCATGATCATAATGCTGACGCTGCTTGAGATTTGCGCTCAGCCCGTCGTCTGCTGCGACGAGTTCATCAGCTGCCGTAGTCGAAGGACTGTATGCAGCGATGGTGTCTGTCAGTCGCTGAAGAGCCTGTTCCATACGCTGGAAGCTTGTCTGAAATTGCGCGTCCATAGTGTCCGCTTTACACACAGAGGAGCGTGGTGTATGGAGCTAGGTTTAGAAGCGCACTGGAAGTCGACTTTCACATGCCGGACTAGATGCAAGGTTCGCCGTGACAAAGCTTGGACCAACATCAAATGAGGAAGGGCATGGACGTTGTGTCTCGACATGACTTGATTACATGTAGCTTTGCTGTTGTAAGATGTGTAATCGTGTCTCCCATGTCAATGTAGACGCTTTCGTAACAATGAGATGTTCGGAGGCCACATAAACGGAACATGGTTGATCTTGGTATCGCCCTGCAGCTGGCGCTCTAGAAATCCGGCCACTGATTACCACGCATTCGTCATGTGCTATCGGTCATTCATAGCTTGCTCTAAGTCATAATATACATATGGTAGCAGAAGTGATGTGCTCTCCTTTCCGCAAAGCGACCTCGGTATCTTCTTTGAGTCGGGGCTTGCAGCACCAGTCTGACTTCGATGGGTACCTCCGTTGCTTTGTCCCTTAGATGTCGTGTCGCATCGACTCAATTGCAGCATGTTTGCAGAGTTCAGCCGCCTCGCGCAAGAGCATGGCATGATGCTTCATATCTCCAGAACAGCGTCCTGAAAGGAACGAACGCTTGGAGCGGCGGCATTTTAATCGCTCTGAGCTAAGAACAAGCACAGGCTTGCTACTGACGGCCTGAACCCGCCTCTCCACCAATCGCAACACCCTTCAGGTTCCGCCGATTTAGGTGCCTAAGCGGCTTGATGGCGAGCCAGGCGTGATTGGACGTCTCAAATCGGGCGCTGGTGGCTCCATGCCGTGGCTTAGGGACCATCCTCTGCCTCTGCCTCTCCAAGTTGTGGTAGGTTCTTGGCCCTTCTTTGGAGTCGGCGGTCCTGGCAGAATCTCTCGAAGCAAGGTGTTCACATTGTGGCCTTCATCCTTGGCCTCCTGCCACTGGCGGGGATAACCCAAACTACATTCTTCGAATCGTACTCCATCAATCCAATCTGTTCTTCTCACGTGCAAATGACCAGTCACTACCACCTTGGCATGGTATTTCGTATGCCAGTTCTTCGTCTTTGTGGTACCACACCACAGACTGAATCGTGGTACTCTGGGTATGAAGACAGTATCTTCTCGTAGTGGCCAGTGATTGATGATGACGAGTGGAAATCCAGAGTCCGCGGCGTTTTGCAGCTTCGTCTCAGTCTGCTCGATTAGTCGTGCGCACCATTCGTCCCGAGTGTCATACGGATCCGGATGTAACAGGGTCTCGTCCGTAGCCTTGATGCCTTCCTCCATCGCCCACTCCAGCGCGCCTTCCCTCGTCACATGTTCCGGCCGGAAGGTGTAGTCGTACAATGTGAAGATCGGACAAATCGTAGCCGCCACTTGGAAGCCTTCCTCGTCCTCGTACACCCAGGTCATGAAATCATCTTCTGGGGTCAGAACGCCATGCTTCTTGGCCACAGCGACGCACGCCATATACTTGGCTTCACCTTTCAGTTCCTTCTCCTCGTCGGGAACATGAGTCTTTGATGTGTACAGCTCGTGATTTCCGGGCACCCAGAACACATGCTTGAAGCGCTTCTTCGCCAGCCTGAACGCTTCATTCAGCGTCTCCAGGTTTTCGCCGACTGCATCTTGTCAGCTCATGCGCCGTGGAATGCGCAGATTTGTCTGGCGCAATCTCGATACTGGGTGCGCACCATCTCCAGCCAGGATCAGACCGTCATCTGGACCTTTCCCATGCAATTTCGCAAACTCCTCTTTGTTGCTCTTGAAGGACAAGTGTATGTCCGCAATGGCCCACAACCTCATCGTGGTGGTGCTGGCCATGCCGCCCGCACAGTGGCTCTTGAGAATGATCTTTTCCTGGTGGCGACGCGGCAGTCAAGACTTGAAACTGACGTCTGCGAGAACTCTCGAAAGCTCAGTGCTCCCTACACCCTGATAACTCGCCTCTGTCAGAGGATCACGGCAAGCTGCCTTCAGCCGCGACAAGCTATATAATAACAGCGCCTAAAATCCCACAAATCGAGCCAGGAGCGTGAGCTCATGTATGTACGACGAGGGGGCGGGCGTGTGACTGCAGCCGTCCAATTCGCGGTCGAGAACCCACGGCAGCATGTAGCTAATACCCTTTTTTGCTCGAAGTCTACCTACTTTTCACGCTCGACGGTGTCACGCCCAAACGGCCATGATGATGGCCCGCGCACCGACTTTCTCCTAGCCGCCTGGGGAAGGCTTTCAATTGGCAGCATTATTGAAGCAGGGAACATCATGAAACATTCCCTGCAGGCGACAGCTCCCTCTCAACAAATAAACACATGCAGCACGAGGTAGACTTCACCAGAGGCAGATGCTTATCATCACGTCGAAATAAGCGGAGCTTGCAATACCAGACACTACTACTACTACCTAAAGTGGCACTCGGGTGCGTCTGCTGCTCTGCTTCTTTCCAGCTGCACCCGTGCCGCCTGAGCCACAGAGCAGCTGCACAGTCTGCACTGGCCGCTGGGCGAGGCGCAGCGTCGAAAGAAGGTCTGTCCGACTCCACGGACATGGGCTGATCCTCGGTCGTGCAGCATCGCGTGGCAGGCCTCGACAACAGCAGCATACAAATTTGCGGCTTCACCGAGTCGAAGGCAAGCCGAAGTTGCACCACTGCTGGAAATGCCCGTCCCCAATGTTCTTCCATAACAATAATAATAATGCACTTTGGAGCTGGCAGGTTCTAGAGTTCAGGGAGTCCACCCTACCTCCTATGTGCTTGGCCGTCGGCGCTCAGAATAGGAACGAAAGTTTAGCATGACCCTTTGGCCCGGTCGGGTATGGTCGAATGCAAGGCTGCGTAGGCTCCTACCATCTCAACTCTACGCTCTCGTATTCGGTACTGTCGTTGTTTTCCTATTGCTTGATCTCATCATCACCTTCTCTTCCTTGTATGTCATCATGCGCATGGGCGGATTGCTGTTCTCTCGTTTGATCATTTGAGCATTTGATGCATCCCAAGTATAGCATAGGTATCTGGAGCTGTATCGTCGATTCAGGACTACATCTTCGCGTCATACGCCGCCCTGTTTCTCCTTAGCCTAGTGTGGACCAAGCAGATTCTCGACCAAGACAAGGATCCTCCATCGCATCGATCTGCGCATTCTTGCATCTCTTTCCATCGCCAGAGCGCTGCGGAATTTTCAAGACGTCCCCAGCGAGTGTGATAGTACAGGCCACTCAGACTGTAGCACAACTCAACCTTTCCTTGGGCCTTGAGCCTCCCTCACGCGATCATGCGACCCGCGAGCGGGTTCCGAAGACTCCTATCTCTGGCCATCCTCAGCGCCCTGCCGGCAGGAGCACTGAGCGGTGATGTCCTGAGCTCTACTGGATACACCTCATGTCAGACCAATGCTACGGTGCAGGTCACCGCTCTCAACGTCACGTACAACAGAAACACACGAGTGATAGTCTTCGATGTGGCCGGATACAGCACAAAAGTACAGAATGTCACGGCGGAGATGGTCGTCACTGCATACGGTCAACAAGTTTATACCAAGAGCTTCGATCCTTGCGATACGCAGTACAACTTGACCCAGATTTGTCCGATCCCGGCCGACTCGTTTTCAGCGCAAGGAGTTCAGACGGTACCAGAGGAGTATGCGAGTCAAATCCCTTCCATAGCCTACTCGATACCAGATCTGGACGGCGACGTGAAGATGACATTGAAGAATAAGGGCACCAACGAAGCAGTTGCATGCGTGGAATCGACAGTAGGGAATGGGAACACTCTGCAAACACCAGCGGTCAAATATGTAGGCGTGGGCGTAGCAGCAGCAGCCTTGGGATTTTCGGCAGTATCAGCTGTGGCAGCAGGCGGACATCCAGGGGCCTCGACATCTTCGCCGACGTTCGGTGAAGTCATGGGTTGGTTCCAGGGCATGGCGATGAACGGCATGCTGAGCGTCAACTACCCACGGGTGTACCGCAGCTTCACGACAAACTTTGCCTTTTCGACTGGCTTGATATCCTGGGGCTCGATGCAAACTGCCATTGACAACTTCCGAAAGTCGACTGGCGGCAACTTGACAGACGACAGTTATACATACCTCAAGAACAACGCGACGTTAGTTTACAGCGACGGCACGGACAGTAGCAGTACCTCGTCGAACACTAAGCGCGCGCTAGACACTATCCTCCTATGGGCACGCGACTCGACTGTAAACGTGGGTGACAGCTCGAGCAATTCCTCGGCCAGCAGCAATTCGACAGACAGTAAAATGGACCACGTCGTCAGCGGGATCCAGGCCTACACGGAGCAGCTCACAATCCCCTCCGGCAACGCGTTCATGACGATTCTTCTGATATTCTTCTGCATCGTCGGCGTAATTATCGTTTTCATCCTCCTGCTCAAGGTCATTCTTGAAGCCTGGAGCATGTTTGGCAACATTCCCAAGTCTATGGAGTCTTGGCGCCAGCGGTACTGGTGGCGA
This sequence comes from Teratosphaeria pseudoeucalypti, assembly GCA_013403795.1. Lineage (NCBI taxonomy): Eukaryota > Fungi > Ascomycota > Dothideomycetes > Mycosphaerellales > Teratosphaeriaceae > Teratosphaeria > Teratosphaeria pseudoeucalypti. The sequence goes on along the minus strand of JABBMZ010000127.1, from coordinate 42,532 downwards.
TTGGCAAAAGCACTTACCAACCTGATCTTACTTGCCTACGGCACCTGGACGATGTACTGTATCTACCAATGGACGGACGGCGATTCGTGGGCCGCCAAGGTCCTTGCTGGCGTGACGTTTGCTGCGTTCACCGCAGTCCTCATCTGGTTCACATGGGTAATCTTCAAAAAGGCGCACGACTTCAAGAAGCTGGGCGGCGACGCTTCCGGGCTGTACGAGGACAAGGAGACTTGGGTAAAGTACAACCTCTTCTACGAAAACTTCAAGCGAGGCTACTGGTGGATCTTCGTACCGACCATCGTCTACGCCTTCGCGCGTGGCGCCATCATCGCCATCGCCAACGGCCATGGCTTCGTGCAAGCCGGCGGGCAAATCATCGTCGAAGGCATCTTCCTCATCCTCCTCCTCTGGAAACGCCCCTACCAACGCAAAAGCGGCAACTGGATCAACATCATCATCCAAGTCGTGCGCGTGCTCTCCGTCGTCTGCGTCCTCGTCTTCGTCGAAGAATTGGGCATCTCGCAGACCACCAAGACCGTCACCGGCATCGTCCTCATCGTCGTGCAATGCGTGCTCACCGCCGCCCTCGCCATCCTCATCGGCGTCAACGCCCTGATCACCTGCATACGCGAGAACCCGCATCGCAAGGCGCGGAAAGCGCAGGCGAAACTGTCACGCGATCTGGACAACCTCACGCCGCTGGATGCGAGGAATTCGTTGCTCATGGAGCCTATGGCGCAGAAGGACGGCTCAATATACAAGACTCCTATCGTGGCGGCGGCGCCGTTTGGCGATCACAAGGGGCGGTATGATCCTGTGCCACTGCGCCCGGACTCGCCGGCAGATGTCGGGGTGCAGCGCAGTCTCTCGCGGCAGCCACGCTATCGAGGAGACGAGGAGCACGAGCGTCTTGTCTCTGACGCTGCGAGCATGGGACACAGAGCGGAGCGGAGCGTCAGCCGTGATAGGAGTCCAGATGAGCGTGAGCCACAGTTACCAGACGTGGGTTACGGTCGTGCGTACTAGTTTTGATTAATTTTTCTTATATACGTCTGAACGGCATTGCGAAGGTGCATGGAGTATGTATTTGTTGAGACGTGCAGCGCAGAACCGAAAGACACGGCTGTGCATGTCGGGATTAGATATCATCTGGTTCATACCTGTCTATACCTCACATATAATCGAAGCTTTGATAGCAACTTGACAATACTGCTCCGCATTCTGTACATCGACTATCATGGGGTTCTGTCCTCATTTATTCGTCCGTGCCTCCCGCGGCTCGCGAGATAATCAAATGCTGTTTAAATGCTTCTATGCTTGCGTAAAACGTTTCCTAACAGTAGCGCCCACCCCCAAAAGCCATGCTGGGCTGTCCCTCGATGAGAACGTCGACTCGGGTTCATGTCGATGGTCACTCGAACATCTTGTGCCTGCGCACCATAGACTTGAGCAACATCTTGCGGACGCTATCCTCCTGCTTCGATTCCGAAGTCCAGTACGACTCCTGCCCTCGTCCGATTGGAAAGCGACAGAACTCGACTGTGTCCGCCTTAATGCGCCTGAGGTACTGAAGCAGTCTTTGATCCGTATTCTCGACCCGCCTGCGACCGTGGAAGTTGATCTTAAGCGTCTGGAGCTGGCTGTAGTCGCTAAGGTGCCTTAGGATCGACATGAGCGCATCGTCGTGGACGAATCTCCGGTCTTCGTGACTCATGGTGATCGGATTCAGGCACGGCGTCGCATCCTCGAATTGGAACACCACATGCCTGATCAACGATGTATTGCTGGGACCAATCTGCTTCAAGAAATGGCGCACAGATCTGTACCCAAGCTCGCGCCAGTCGTTTTCCCAGAACGATCCATAGCGGGATGTTCGGCGGTTGAAGTAGAATTCGTTCTCGCCATATAGAATGCTGCGAGCTTCTGCGTGGATTTGGCTGCATGTCCTCAAGAATGCCGCGCCCCTGCTGAAGTTCGTCGGCCCTCCGAAGTTGAAGTGCTCTTCTGAAACGAAGACAAGACGGTAGATCTCGTTCCGCAATTCTGCTGGAAGATCCAAGAAGCCTGCCCGACCCTTGCTAGCGCCTTGAGAGGTGCCTTTTCTGCGGCCGCGGGCAGCTGTCTTGACCTTCTTCTGTGATCTTTTGGGGGTACGGGAGGCCGGCGCGGCCGGCACTGCTGCAGTCGCTGTCGAGGGCTCCAGATGCAGCACAATGTGGCCTTGATGACCAGCCGGGACATTGATTGTGATGTCTTTAAGTGTGATCTGCATGGTACCAGAGGGCGCTGGACTCGACTGGGATGGAGGCTTCGCACTTCCCAGGCGGATGGCCTCATCGTCGTCACTTTCATCGAGAGATTCGCAGGCAGGGTCGAGAGGGTCGGGTTCATTTGCCTCGGAAAGAGGTGGTGAGGGAGAGCGCTTGCGCTTGCGAGACACCGTCGTCAACTCGCCTTCGTCGTCGCTTCCCTCCTCGTCCGAAATGGCCACAGCAGAGTCGACAAAGGGCGAGGCGGCTTTGATGGCGGCAAGGCTGCGTCGTATTGGGCGTCCGGTCCGCCGATTGTAAGTGACGGCGAAGTCGCCTTCTCCCAGTTCGGAACTCGGTGCTGCTTTTTCGTGTGATGACAAGCGTGCCATGTCGGAGGCCGTTTGTGCTGTGTATGGGAGCAATGCGAAGATGTCGAGGGCAAGTGGGTGGTCGAAGTGGTGTTCGGAGAAGGGTCGAAGTCGGGGTGCGAATGGTTTTTTTTTTCAGCAAGCGCGTATTGGCAGACGTCAATGGTGAGGTTAGGTTGGTAGTTCAGGAAAGAACGCCCCGACGATGGACGGCAGGTCCTTACATCCGGCGGGTGCGGGAAAATGGCGACGACACACATGCAATGACAAGCAGTTGCCAGTGGCTAAGTACCGGGTATACATCATGCGTCTAATAAATTGACTGCGATAGCTCATCCACTATAGACAGCGTGCACCGTCATGCAAGGAGATTTGTTGCGGCGCGGATCGCAAGCTTTCATCACACTCGGGTCATCTGTGTACTTGTACTTACTTTCTTGGTATGACAGCAGCCGAACCAATTCGCACACCTTGCCTGCCATCACGATGCCCTCGCGTTTCTGGCCGATGACAGCCTCATTGCCGAATCATGGAACGATGATGGAAGTTTGATGGAAGGTCCACGTGCGCCAGGGGAGGTCCTGTTTGTGCTGAAGCATGATACAGCCTCATCGTGCCCTGCAGGCTGCTGCAGCCTGTAACGCGATGCCGAAGCACCGCGGGCTTCTGCCGCAGTGGCAGCGACGCGACACAGACCGTCCCAGGCGCGCAAAGATCGCTGGCGCCCGCAGTCCCACCACGGTGCTTGCTCGTAAAGGCAGACAGCTTGGCGATCAAGCAGACGCGGCGGTCTCTGATACCAAACGCCATCCGATCAGAAGGTTCTCTTCGCTCTCCACAAGGTGGTGAGGGTGCCCGAGCAATCTCAGCTTCATCCACGCCGCTCGACAGAAGCCGAGCAGGTGAAGTCTGTGCCGTGTAGACCTCTCATCGTCTCGGAATTAGTTTGGTGAAGAAGAAAGAACGGGGTTCGAGCAGGCGGTGCTGGTTTTGATCCTGCGAGTTCGGAACATCCCCGCTTGGCGATTGATTGGACCTCAGTCTACCTACTGCCTTCAGGACTGTTCTACGGCTACTACTTATACTCTCGTAAAGACACAACTCAGATTGGCGATTTCTTCATTGTTCGGGCAGATCATGACATATGGCGCAGCATATTGGAACAAGAGGAGCTGGGTGGGGGCAACCATGAAAAGTCGCAATGTCAGAAGCTTGGATACTGGCTCGTGCCTTTGATCGATCGGCTCCCGAAGCACTGACATAGCCTAGTTCTGTATCATGGCTGGCGAGCCCAAATGCACGCACAAATAAGTTCAAGCTTCATACTCTCAGCCCCTGCCAGCATAATCTGCTTTCCATATCCGATCAAATTTGTCCGGATCCACCGCAAATCCTCGCACGTACTCCCACTCCATCTCATGCATCTTCTTTCCACACAAAACCAGACTGTGCAGTGGTCTACCGAGATCGGCTTCCGCCAAGTCTTCGAGCGTGCCTGCTACGATCGTCTGATTTTCGCTGCCCAGCCTCGCAACACCCACGGCCAGACTTTGCTTTCCACATACGCCTTGGTGCCTCTCTTGCTCCACCTCAAGCATCTGACTAGCACACTGGGCGACAGTCATGAAACGTGGAGGCTCGTAGATGATCTTGCCGCGCGCCATGGCCTTGAGTTCGGGCTCTTTCACTTTGATGTCTAGCAGGACGAGCGTGTGAAGCCCCAGGCCAACGTTTTCTGCGATGCGATCGTAGAAGCTGCTGGGCTTCCAGTCGTCGGTGAAGAACACCATACTGACTGTCTGCCCGTAGTTGTACAAGCTGAGTCCCGTCGCGCCCACTGCTGTCAGAATCGACGCATTGGGTAGAGTACGGGTCTGTATTGGTGGCTCATGCTGTCTGCATCGAAGAGCAAGATCTGTATGCGTAGTCGCGCTGAATGGGTCGCCAACGACTAAGAAAGCAATGTCTCTTTCGTCGGCGCTGGCAAGTATCTCGTCGGATTTAGACTCGACCATTTCGCGATCGGCGAGGATGACCGGACGTCCATAGTAGCTCTCCTACTTACCTGCATCAGATCCGTGCTCTTATCTTCTTCATGTCTTCATGCCAAATCTCACCAGTTGCTGCTGGTCAACCAGGAGAACGGCTGTGTAGGCCTCGAGGTAGACTCGTTCTGCTTTCTTGATCACCTCCAAACCCTTCACCGAGACATCTTTCTCATCAGCGAGACCGAGACCTATGATGTACAGCATCTCGTCACCTCTCAACGGCAGGCCCAAAAGATCAAGGGTTGCGAACGCTCGCAAAAGTTCTTGTGCTGAGGGGCATTGACTAGCGCCGGCTAGCTTGCGGGAGATCGCTACGGCGTACCAGTATGAATACCAAGGTCATAGAACGTGTTAATTATAGGTATATATACATTAGACGATTTTTACTATATGTTACTTAGTAGGCGCTAACCCTATTAGTTAAGGATATTACATCCTCCTCTACTAAGGCTTATATACTCCTATAGAGCTAATAATACTCTAATCCTAAATAATTAAAGGAAGTAACTATTAGAGGCTAGTTATAGGCCTATATCGTAAGTACTATAGTTACTACTACGTATTCCTATATACTTAATCCAGACTATCTAATCTATATTAGTAGTACTAAATACGTCTATCTAATAAGATTTATAAACTACTACTACCTTAAAGAAGTATAGCTAACTTCTAAAGACTAGCTATTAGAGCTAGGATAATACTTATATACCTAATAACGTAGCTTTAACGCTAATTATAAGGTCTTATAAATACTAGTAGGTAATATATATTATTAACCTTATAAATACTAGTAGGTAGTATACTATTAATCTTATAAATATTAATAGGTAGTACACGCTATTATTAGATTTATAGTGTTATAAGGTTAGTCTATAAAAGACTCTAGACCTCCTATAGAAACCTTCTCTATTATATCTATATCGACTTCTAACTCTTCTCTCTATTAGTGTCCTAACTCTTCTCCTTTTATTAGTACTCTTTATTAAGAACTTCTTTAGCTTTAATAACTCCTATTAGTAAAAATAGTATCTATCGTATATTACTCTAGCTCCTCTAAGGCTAGTAGTATTATTAGTAGTAGTTCTAGTAGCGGGTCTAGTAATAATCTACTAAAGAAGCCTACTAATAACTATTATAAAAAGCTAGCCTTTATACGCTTATCTAAGCGTAAAGCTAAGATCGAAGAGATAGTCGCTTTAGCTAAGAAGATTAATATAGCTCTTAATAGCTTCTCTAGTATAAAGGTTAAGAGTAATACTATAACCTATAAGTAGTATAAGACTATTATCCGTACCTATAATAAGTAGCTATAACTAGTCTATATAAAGTAGAGTCTAAAGGCTAAGTATATAGAGCTCTTTACTAAGAACTATAAGAATATAGCTAGCCTATACTATCTAGAGCGTATACTAAAAGTTAATAATAACCTAGAAATAAACCTTTATAATAGTAGTAACTATATCTCTTATATTCTCGCTTCTAGTACTAAGAGTGCTCGCTTATACCTACTAGATATACGCGCTATTATAGAAACTCGAGCTCTTAACTATTTGAGAGCTATATCCGCTTTAAAGATAATAATAGTAATAATCTATTATTCTATTGTTCTAAGATCCTATACTTAATACTAGGTAATAGATTTATGTAATAGAAGTAGCTATAGGAGGAATATATTATTAGGTATATATTAGAAGGTAATAAACATATTAGGTTCGAGAAAAGAAGAAGGAATCTTCTCTTCTCTTTTCCCTAGAAATACTCCTACTAAGGCTAAGCTTATAAGGCTTAGTTAGAGTACTCCTAAGTTATAAAGTAGCATAACTCTCCCTACTCTAACTTAACATTCCTAGTATGCGACTACCTATTACTTTTTAACACTCCTACTTAGGTATATACTACGACCTATAGTCGCTACTAACCCTAGGCTACTCCTACTAGCTTCTAACCTCTAGTCTAGAGCCTTATAAGCTTCGTTCTTATTAGAGAGAATAATAAATTAGAGTATGTTTGCCTTCTTATAAAAGGATAATCTATATAGGTCGTAAATTAGAGAATGTTTGTTGTTTATATATATTAGTTTGCTAGTTTATATAAATACTCTACTTTTATAGGTAGCTCTAGCTTCGTATAAGGGCAATCTATATATAAAGGGAGGTCGTAAATTAGAAAATGTTTATTATTTATATATATTAGCTAGCTAGTTTATATAAATGCTCTACTTTTATAGGCCTCTCTAGCTTCGTATAAAGTCTTCCTCTTACCCCTTCTCTACTAATATAACCTCTGTAACGTCTTAATATAGCTTTATAGTAGAGTGTCCTACTAATCCTATTAGATAATACTTTACTTAGCGATAAGCTTACTTAGCTTATAGCCTTTAGGTATGTCTTTCTAGCATATTGTCCCTCTAATCGCAGCTAACTATTCTCTTAGCTCTAATGCTATAAGGTACCTAACTCTTAGTTATATATAGCTCTAGGTATACATCCGATTCTTTCGCGAGGCGTATAACTCTAGTCGCTTTAACTAAGTCCTACCCTCCTTTAAGGATAACGCGACCTAATTCTATATTACTTATTAGAGTCTAACCTTCCTTTATAACCTAGGCCTATAGGAATATAACCTAAATATCCTAACTAGTATTATACCGATTACTACTAGCTTTATAATAGCTAGTATTACCTAGAGCATAAATTATCTTTAGTATATTATAAAGTCGGGAGGGTACTACGTAGGTCTATATAGCTAGTACTATTCTAACCCTAGGAATCCTTACCTTAAGGATTTATATACTAACTATTTTAGGAAGAATTAGAAGAAGCACTACTTATTATACTCTAGTCTAATAGACAAAGATCCTAATCTAGTAGGTTAGAGTACTATAAGTTAGAGTGCCTTTAGCTAGGATAAGTCGACCTAAGATAAGATAGGTAGCTATAACCTTCGGCCTCGCCTCTCTACTTCTTAGTATAGTAGCCTATCCCTCTAGACGCCGGCTCGTTAGAGTTTAGACTAGGCTCTAGATCCGGGTCTATAGTATTAGAAGGGTAGAAATTATAGTTAGAAGGCTATAGATTATTATCTAATCGCGCTAGACTATTATTAGGAGAATAAGTATTATAGGCTACTTACTTACCTTATAGACTACGGCTATAAGGCTTTTCTAGAACCCCGCTTAAATTAAGAAGCTAGTAACCTTTTCTCTTTATAGTTCGGAGATAAGACCCTCTAGCTATATAAGCTAAATCTAGTCTAGACTAATTATTTACCTAGAGCGACCTTATTTATTATAGGATTCTAGTCTACCTCTAGTAGGCCGAGATTACCTAATTAGAGCAGAGTATTGTTAGGAGGCTATTTACTACTTAGGATTAGGTAACTAACTATAATTTAAATCAGATAAGTAAAAGGATCGAGGCCCTTTCTTATAAATACTTCGCTAACTAGGCCTTCCTTCTATAAGTTACTAGGCGCACCTTAATTCCTCTACTTATAAAGGAGGAATCTTTATTAAGCGAGGGGATTACTACCCTACCGCGATAGCCTTTAGGCTCTATTCCTAATATAGCTTTCTAAGGTATAAACCTTAGTTAGAGGCGTTAGAGCTCTAAAGGTCCTATCGCTTAGTTACTTAGAGAGAGCTAGGAGCTAGAGAAGTAGGAATAAGCATTATTATCTTAAGGCTCCTCCTCTCCTCTAACTCGTCGCTAACCTTCTAGGTTAGACACCTATATAGCTAGTACTAGTCCTACCTTTTATAGGAGTCTAAGGAGTTAGCTAGTTAGGAGTATCTATAGTAGTATTTATTCCCTTTCTCCTATTATAGACAATCTTAACTTTTCGTTCCCTATTAAGCGCTCGCCCTCTAAATATTAACTATCTTCTAAGGTCGAGCTCGGTCCTTCTCGAGCTAGGCGGTATATAAGTCTATTTCTTACCTAACTAGGCTCTCTTAGCCCTATATAGAGGACTCTAATCTAGCCTTAGGGCCATTAGAATCTACTATTTAGTATTACTAAAGCAGATAGAGTAAGGGCTTAGTAAGAGTTCTATAACTAAGAGATTACTAAGACGCCTAATATAGGTCTGTCCTAGCCTAGTAGGAGGCTCTCTAACTCTTACTACTCTAACTATCGTTATAGTAGTTAGAGTTCTTATCGTAGGTCTCGCGGATCTAGGAGTAGCCGCAAGTAGTGTAAGTAACTAGGTAGGGGTTTCTAGGCTTCTAATAATAAATAAGATTACCTAAGGTAGTAGGTTAGCTTAGTAGGTTATAATGCTACTCTTTAGTAGTAGCTATAATTATAGTTAGAAATAAAGAGCTACTTCCTTAACTAAAGCTACTCTACTACCTTCTCGAATTAGGGTCCTAGCTTTAGTTTAGTTAGACTATTAGCGATTATGTTAGAGGTCTTAACGTAGCTAATCGAGATAATACCCTTCTTATAGAGGTCTCGCTAGTAATAGTAGGCTATATCGATATGCTTTATCCTCTTACTAGCATATATATCCTTCGCTAGAGTAATTACTACTTAATTATCCCCTCGTAGCCGTACTATTAGTAAGCCTATAGCGAGCTTTATCTCCTCTCTAATCTATAGGCTCTAACTAATATACCTTTATATCTTTATATCTCGGAGGATCAAGTAAAGGAATTATAACTACTTTATATATCTTACTATTATTATATACTCTATTTCTATTATCGAGCCTACTACTAACTTTTGCTTCTTACTAGCCTATAATACTAGTCCTCTAGTAAGTATAAACATATTCCCTAGTACTAAGATATAGCCTAACTTGTCTATCGTATAGTCTAAATTAGAGTACCCTACGAGTATATCTTATACCTTCGCGTTATATATAATTCCTAGGTCCTTTAATAAGCGTATATATCTCCTAAGCTTCTTTAGAGCTTACTAGTAGTATTTAGCTAGGTCTAATATATACTAGCTTAGCCTTCTAAGTACAAATATAATATTAGGCCTAGTTAGAATACCTACGTATATCTAGCTACTAATAGCTTCCTAGTACTCCCTCCTATTAACTCTAACGTTGTTAGGTCCTAATAGTCTAATTGTATTATAGCTATCTAGAGGTAATTAGGTTAGGTAGGCGCTCTCTACTAATATTATAAGCTTATCTAGCATCTTCTCGATATAGTACGTCTAGTCTAGGTATAAGGTACTAGCTTTATAGTCTCTAATAATCTTAATATTTAGTAGGTAGGTTACTTCGCCTAAGTCCTTAATCTTTAAGAATATCGCAAACTTTCTCTTAAACTAGTCTATATTAGCTATACTCTCCGCTCCTATTATAATATTGTCTACGTATACTAGTACTATTAGTTTCTAGATAGAATATATAAATAGGTAAGGATCTACTTTACTCTAAATAAAACCGATCTTCTTAATCTTTCCTTTATAGAATTAGTACTAGTCTCGAGCTACTTGCTTTAGACTATATAAGCGTTTCTCTAGCTTAAGTACCTCTCCTAGATTAACTCTAATACTAGGTAGTACCTATATTAGAATAACTTCCTTAAGAACTAATTCCGTAAAGTATTATTAATATCGACCTAGTATAGTTCCTAGTTATTTATATATACTACGGCTATAAAGAGGCAGATAGTATTATATCTAACTATTAGAGCGAATATGTCTTTAAAGTTAACTCTAAGTACCTAGCTAAATCCTCTAGCGACTAGTCGAGCCTTAAACTTATTAACTAATCTATTAGTATTATATTTTATATCGAAGACCTATTTAGACGTAATTAGATTAGCTCCTACTAGTATAGCTATAGCTCTATAGGTTAGGTTGCCCTCTAGCGTAGTAGTTTCTACCTATATAGCCTCTAGCTATAGGTGTCCCTACTTCTTATTAGAGACTACCTACTCGTACGTCTTTAGGATAGGTATTTTCTCTAATAGTTATATTCTAGCTCCTACTACTACTAGGCCGAGCTCTTCTACATCTGCTATAAATCTAAACTAATTACCTTTATACTAATAGAGCTCTTTCTCTACGTTTATGCTTAATATTATATTATAGATTATAATAAAGCTTCCGATTATCTCTATAGCCCTCTTTAGCTTATCCTACCTCCTCTTATTACTCTAATCCCGACTCCTCTTACTAGTTACCTTATTTAACTATCTTAGTAAGTCTGTTTCTACTCTAATCTCGCCTAATCTATCTAGTACTATCTTTGTTCTCTTACCTAGTACTAGTATAGGAGGTACGCTTAGCGCTCCTAGTATAGGTAGTATAATTAGTATAACTAGCGTAGCGTCCGATATCTCTTACTCTAACTCGGTATTAGAGTTTAGGTTATATCTCTCGACGCTAGTATTAGGTTTTGGTAGCTATAGTAGTTCGACATATGTTACTACAGTAAGATAAGTTTAAGGATCTAGCGCTTCTATTTAGTTACCTTTCTTTACTTCTTTTTTATATTTATAAGTCTGTATATTTTATAGTCGAAACTATCGATAACAGGCATTAGGCTCTTTAGTATAGTAACTTTATAAAGAGATCTAAGCTTTACTATACTATAGTATAAGAAATAATAATACTAGAGATTATATATCTTATACGTAGTCTCGTTAGAGTTAGGCGCAATTTAGTTAGAGTTATCTACGTTAGCTATTAGGGTAAGTAGAGATTCTATTCTATTTTACGCGCTATCTATCTAAGGAGCTAGGGTACTATAGACTTTCTAAAGTTAATAGACCTTATAAGAAGAACAATATTTAAGAACTAGGTCGATATTCGAATCTACTATATAAAATGTACTAAGGAGTATTATCCTAACTAAATCGAATTCCTAAACAAGCTTATAACCTAAGATTAGAGTAACACCTAGATTTAGAATATAAAGCGCTAGTAATATAAGACTCCCTTTAAACGTATTAAAGACTTCTATTATACTCCTATATCTACTCTCTAAGAAACTACCTCTAACCTTAATTCTTCTCTAGCTAGTTAAGTTTAGCTTCCTAAAGAGATTTTTGTCGTTAGATATATAGGCTAATACGCTAGAGTCTAGGAGGATCGTACCTTATAGAAGCCTATCCTTATAGTCTGTAGTAGCTTCTACCTATTTATTGTTACCCTCGATCTCTTTATCTAATAAGAGTAAGAGTAAGCGTAGGTAGAAGAAGAGTAAAGTATATATAGTAGAAGCTAATATATTATTATTATTATCTAGTAACTCTAACTCTAAGTACTTAAGTTCCTCTAAAAGCTTAGACTCCTCTAATAAAGAGAATAAGGGTAACGATAAATAGGTAGAAGCTACTATAGACTATAAGAGTAGGCTCCTATAAGGTGCGATCCTCCTAGACTCTAGCGTATCGGCCTATATATCTAACGACAAAAATCTCTTTAGGAACCTAAACCTAACTAGCTAGAGAAGAATTAAGGCTAGGGGTAGTTTCTTAGAGAGTAGACATAGGAGTATAATAGAGGTCTTTAATATATTTAAAGGGAGTCTTATGTTACTAGCGCTTTATATTCTAAACCTAGGTATTACTCTAATCTTAGGTTAAAAGCTTGTTTAGGAATTCGATTTAGTTAGGATAATACTCTCTAGTATGTTTTATATAATAAATTCGAACATCGACCTAGTTCTTAAATATCGTTCTTTCTATAAGGTCTATTAACTTTAGAAAGTCTATAGTACTCTAGCTTCTCGGATAGACGGCGCGGAAAACAGAATAGAGTCTCTACTTACCTTAATAGCTAATGTAGATAACTCTAAATAAACTGCGCCTAACTCTAACTAGACTACGTATAAGATCTATAACCTCTAGTATTATTATTTCTTATATTATAGTATAGTAAAGCTTAGATCTCTTTATAAGGTTACTATACTAAAGAACCTAGTACCTATTATTAATAGTTTCGACTATAAATTATGCGGACTCGTAAATACAAAAAGGAGGTAGAGAAAGGTAACTAACTAGAAGCGCTAGATCCTTAAACTTATCTTACTTAATATATATAGCCTATTATTACTATTAAGAGAAGGGTATAGATACTTCTTTATAATTATTAATAATTACTTGCGGAAAGTATAGGCGTACCCTCTAAAGAGAAAGTCGGATATAGCCGAAGTACTCTAATACTAGTAGAAGAGAGTCGAGCTTTAGACTAATAGCTATAAGCCTAAGGCGGCGAGGAGTAATAATATAGGTAAGCTCTTATCTATTCTAAAGGAATAGGAATTAGAATATAGTATAGAACTTAACCTAACCGAGGCGTATAACTCTTAGGTAAATAGTATTACTAAGAAATATATTAGAGATACTAAGTAGGTAGTTAGAGCGATTATCGAAGACGTAGGACTCCTAATCGAATTCTAGCTAGAGGCTCTAATAGCGAGCTAATATATGTATAACCTATGCCTCGTTAAGATTAATAACCTCCTAGTAACGCTAGAGGAAGCTTAATTAGAGAAACGACCCTTTATCGACTATATACGCGTTGAGGAATACTAGGTTGTCTTATATATTAACCCGAGATCGATGCCTAAAGACTCGAGGAGGGATAAGCTAATAAATCGGGGGCGTAAGAGTATATTTATTAGATATATTAAAGGCACTACTAAGATATAGAAGATCTAGGCACCTAATTTGAAATAGGTTATTACTATAGGATCTATTAAATTCTTCGAACAAAGTAAGGAAGGTAATATTAAACTTGGCTTTACTCTAAAGAATTAGAGTAGTTCTATATTAACATAAAGGCTAGTTAGGCGTCTACTAAAGCCTAACCTAAACCTAGTACCGAAACCTAATAAGAACCCGCCCTAAGGTATAATACGTAGGGTAGTAACATTCGACTATTAGAGAAAATACCTATCCTAAAGACGTACGAGTAGGTAGTCTCTAATAAGAAGTAGGGACACTTATAGCTAGAGGCCGTATAGGTAGAAACTACTACGCTAGAGGGTAACCTAACCTATAGGGCTATAGCCGCACTAGTAGGAGCTAATCTAATTATGTCTAAATAGGTCTTCGATATAAAATATAATACTAATAGATTAGTTAATAAGTTTAAAGCCTAACTAGCCGCTAGAGGATTTAGCTAGGTACTTAAGGTTAACTTTAAAGATATATTCGCTCTAATAGTTAGATATAATACTATCTGCCTCTTTATAGCCGTAGTATATATAAACAACTAGGAACTATACTAGGTCGATATTAACAATACTTTTATAGAATCGGTTCTTAAGGAAGTTATTCTAATAAAGGTACTACCTAGTATTAGAGTTAACCTAGGCGAGGTACTTAAGCTAGAGAAGAGCTTATATAGTCTAAAGTAAGTAGCTCGAGACTAGTATTAACTCTATAAAGGAAAAATCGAGAAGATTAGTTTTACTTAGAGTAGAGTAGATCTCTACCTATTTATATATTCTATCTAGAAACTAAAAGTACTAGTATACGTAGACATTATTATAATAGGAGTAGAGAGTATAGCTAATATAGACTAGTTTAAGAGAAAGTTTGGGATATTCTTTACGATTAAGGACTTAGGCAAAGTAACCTACCTACTAAATATTAAGATTATTAGAGACTAGAAAGCTAGCACCTTACGCCTAGACTAGACGTACTATATCGAGAAGGTGCTAGATAAGCTTATAATATTAGTAGAGAGCGCCTACCTAACCTAATTACCTCTAGATAGCTATAATATAATTAGACTATTAGGACCTAACAACGTTAGAGTTAATAGGAAGGAATACTAGGAAGCTATTAGTAGCTAGATATACGTAGGTATTCTAACTAGGCCTAATATTATATTCGTACTTAGAAGGCTAAGCTAGTATATATTAGACCTAGCTATATTATAAGGATCCTAAAGTATAAGATAGTAACATAGTATAGACTTGTTGATTGTTAGAAGCTATCTGTTCTCTAGAAGGTCCCTTAGCTACAGACTATACTCTCTATAATAACATCCCCCCTAATAATTTAAAAGAGTTACGCCTATATAATATAGTCCTCTACCTTTTCGTTACTATTATATCTGTCTACTCCTTATCTCTGTACTACCTCGTATTAGCCTTGTCCTCCTAGGACGTTTGCCCCTACTTGTCTATTAATCTTAGTAGTATAGTAATAGTACTTATAATAATAGTCTTCTATCTAACGCTAGAATCCGCGTCGGATAGATATTAGGCAATTTTTTGTTGTTTTAGTTTTTTGCTCCTCTCCTAATAGTCTTTTACTAGTCTACTCCTTAAGACCTCTTAACTCTAATAGTCTTATACTTATCTCTACTACCTAGTACTTCTATCGCTACGCGTCCTACTTTAGTCGCGTTATTTCTACTCTACCTCCTATCGGCTATTAGGAAGGTCACCCCTAGTAGTATATTAGAGATAGTTTTATCTAGGACCTCTACGTTAACTTTTACTACGCTAGCTTTAACCTTCGCGAGTATATTAGGCGACGCTTCGCTACTAACTATAAATAGGGCTATAGTTATAGTATTTAGAGCTATTAGCGGGATTATAACGCTATCTACCTTATATATCCTCCTAAGCTCTTATATTATTAGGACCGTTATATGCTTAGATAGTATAGTAGCCTTATACGCTCTTATAGCGTTCCTCTTCTTAAAGGCTACTAACTTCTCGAGGTCCTTAGCTTCCTCCTAGAGTCTTATAGCTATTACTATATTACTCCTATATATAATCTAACTATTTGCGAGGGCGACTATTATTATATTATTTATATTATAAGCGACGCTATCCTCGTTATTAGGTAGAACGTTATTATCGTCTATATTAAGTATATTAATTAGTATAAACTAGGGTATAGATAGGTCGTCCTTAATCCTTATATTAGTAATAGTCTTACGTCTCTTACTCGGTCCTACTACTATCTCTTAATAGTTATTAGTATTAGTAAGGGCTAGATAGTCGAGGCTAAGTAGTTTATTTCCCTTATTAGGGATCGGTATAGTAGGAAGGCTATTGTCGTTAGGTATAGTCTTCGTATTACCCTTATTAGAGATTAGTAGAGTAAGAAGGGTATTATTATTAGGTATAGTCTTTATATTACCCTCGACTAGTGCTCCTCCTATCTAATTATCGTTATTAGATAAGTAGTATATCTATAATATGCTATTATCCTATTCTTTCGCTAACTATTCTAAGGTTAGAGTCTTTATATTAGTTACCTTACTAGAGCTACCTTCGTTACCTCTCTTACGCTTCTTAGGCGTCTCTAGTTCTACTAGTAGTACTAGGACCTTAAGATTGTGCTTAGTTATACCTAGTCTCTAGAGAGTATATATAAGGTTTACTAGTATTACTTTCTACTCTAGTAATAGTACTATAAATATATATATTAGGTCCCTAGTCTTATCTAAGGCGTATTTCTTAGGACGTGCGTTCCCTACTAGATAGTCTTCTCTAAATAGGCGCGGCGGCACTCTTATATTAGTCCTTATAGGTTTTAGTATTATTCTAGTTATATCTACTATATTCCTAACTATTACTAGCTTGCTTATAGCGTAGGCTCTAAAGTCCTTTAATAGATAGTTAACGTCGACGAATCCTAGCTAATATATAGCTCCGAAGTCTACCTCTATATTATAATCTACCTAGAAGATAGTATTATAACCTTCCTTATAAGCGCTATAATACGTCGGCTTCCTATAGGTAACTATCTTCGGCCTAACCTATAGAAAAGGTCTATTCTTATTCTCTTTAATAGAGAGCTCGGCCTTAGACATAACCTTCTCTAGATAGCTGCCTTTATATAGTATATACGCGTCTTTAATATATAGGTAGCGCTACGTTAGTATAGGTTCGGTAGTATTAATAACGAACAGACGTCCTATCTAATATCTCTAAGGGTATAGAAGACCCTCCTTATTAAAGACGCCTTTCTAATTCTTATATAAGAAGACTAGTTAAAATAGCTTCTTAACGTAGATATTAATTATAAGTTCGCTAACAATCTTGTCCTCGAATTATACTATCTTAGAAGGGTATTAGAATAGCGTTAACTATATAGTAATTATAGTATAGTAGAACTATCCCTTAGTCTAGGTTATGTCTACTATTACGTTAGACTCTATATAGTTCTCCTCGCTCTTAGGTCTCTAAGATAGGGTATATAGTCTCTAGTATATTAGGTTATTATATAGTGCGGCCTTTAATCCCTTTACTATATTGTTATTTAGAGGAACTGCTTTTATCCTAATAGCGAATTATATAGTATCTCCTTCTCTTTCTAGATAGTATCCTAGCGCTAGTCTCCTATAGTCGAAGAGGCTCTTATACTAAAAGTAGCTAGAGAAAGGCTATTTAGCTAGAATATTACTATTATCTAGGTCCTTATACTAGTATAGCTATAGTCCCTTAGTAAAGACTATAAGTTCTTATATAGTAAAGCCCTTATAAAGCTTTACTAGGAGGTCGCGGCCCTCCTATTCCTATACGTTACTCTTAGCCTAGAGGGCGTCCGCTAGTCTCTAGGCGTAGTCTATAGTATTATTAGTAAGGATACGAATTGCGTAGACAAACGACTATAGCGTAAAGACTTTATTATAGTTTATAAATAAGATCTATGCTAGGACAAAGTAGTTAATATACTTATACTTTTAAGAACATATAGTATTACTATATGTTAGAAGATAGTACTTCTTAGCTAAGAGGCTTAGACGCTACTATAGTCTAAATTGTCGTAGTGCTAGCGTATTATTCTAACTATAAGGATCTCTTACTATAATAAATACTATGCTAGATATGTTATATAATGTCTTATATATGTCTAATAATATATTTCTAGTAGATAGGTCTTTATTTTAGTAGTACGAAGGTAGGGGTTATTATAGTAGTAAAAATTTTTTTAAGGTCTAGAAGTAAAGTAGTATTTAGAAAACAAAGAGGCTAGGGCCTATTATTTATTTACGTAATAAACTATTACTATAGTAATATAATAGTTCTACAAATATAAAGGTTGTTACTCTTAGGCACCCCTTTAATAGTAGCCTAAAAAAGCCTCTGCCCTAGTACTCTAGGTTACGTATCTCCTTACCTATACTATTATATTATAGTCTCTATTAGGATAAGCCTTATTATACTTAGTAATAAGGTCCCTAGCGCTATCGAGATCGTCCTCGTTATACTATTAATTATAGTTGTTACTATAGCTAAGCTATTTTACTAAATACTAAGTTACTAAGATCCTTCTTCTAACTATTACCTTCTAGCTAAGGAGACGCTTAACTTCGTACTCTAGCGCCTCGTTATTCTTAGCCGCTACTAGTCCTAGCTTATAACGACTCTATCTACTATATAGGTCTAGACTATTTAGTACTAGCTCTAGTTATACTATAGAGATAATAGGGTAGATATAGGACCCTTCTAGTAAGTTAAGTTCGTATACTAACTATCCTACTTAGCGTTTTACTATAAATAGACCTTCTCTCTAAGGGACGAACTTATAGAACGTATATCCTAGTATATAGTAGCTATAGTATAAACGTAACTATACCTTATCGCTAGTCTTAAAGTAGATTAGCTTATACCTAGCGTCGTAACGCTCTAGCGTCGTAACGCTCCTTTATCTTTATATTCGCGAGTACTATAGTATCTTCCGCCTCCTAGCGGACTAAGACCCTCGCCCTAGCGAAATCCGCTAGTAGGAGATTCTCTAGGAGTATAAAGGAGTCTAGGTTCGTCTTAAAACCTATAACGAACTTATTTAGCATAACTATAGTTATTACGTCACTCGAATTATTAAGGGTCGCTTAAATTAGTAGAAGGCCCTCTATCTAGTTAGTATCTAGGTTAGCTGTTATAAAGTATCTTAAGGTAATTTTAACAATCTAGTTAGTACGCTTAGATTAACTATTAGTCTAGGGATAGTATACTATTATCGATAGCATCTTAATTTTAAGCTTAGCGAAGACTACTATTATAAACTCCGAGAGGAATTTAGGGTCCCTATCGTATATTACTACCTATAGGATACTCTAGTCTATAATTATTAATTGTTTAATAAATCGCACCTCCTATATAGTAGCGTCGTCTATCGCCTATCCTACTATTAGGGCGTTATACTTACTAGCCTTATCGGTAATAGTTAGTACTATGTCTTTACTAGACTATATTAGAGGTAAAGCGCTAATAAAGTCTATCGTAAGGGTATAGTATAGAATTATCTTAGTCTAGATAGGATTAAGCTCGCTATATAGGAGGTAGCGCTTAGTCTAGTTTAGGTTATAGTCTAAGTAGAAGGCGATATACTCCTTAAGACGCTTAGTAAGGTGCCTTATAAATAACGAGGCTCGTACCTATTTATAGACATAGTAGAATCCTTAATAATAATAGTTATTATAAGCCTACTCGAACAACTCCTTTACTATCGAGTCTGGAATATAAAGATAGTCTTAGTTATCTTCTTTATAGTAATAGACAAGGTCTTCCCTTTCGAAGAATTAGAGACTAAGTAGGTTATTATATTCGTCTCCTATAAGAGAGTCTTAGCTGTCCTCGTATTATACTATTACCTAAGCGTCGCTCTAGTTCTATAGGCGATATAACGTATAAGCTTCCTACCTATTATAGGCCTAGGCTCGCTTAATTAACTTTAGGATCCTAGCCTAATAAGGGTCCTCTTTATATACTCTTATAAGTCTGTCCCTAAACTTATTATCTATTTCGACTAGTAGAGCATAGAACGCTAGTAGCTCCTTAATATCTCTATAGTACGCTATTAGATCTAGATTATCGCGGTCTAGGTTCTTTGTCGCTTTAGTATTATCTCCTTATAGGCGGCTTAAGCTATCGACGAATCCTAATAAGATACTAGCTATATATACTACCCTTATCTAGAACTAAGAGAAGTAGGCGCTTACGCGTATAAGTCTTAAATTAAGCTTAACTATATATATTGTCGTAGTAAGAGAGTATTACTCTAAGATTCCTATTACTACGTAATAGTCTATAAAGAAGGTAGTTAGGTGCTTATTTATATATATCTAGTAGTATATCTTCCTAACGACCTATACTAATCCTAAGACCTCTAGTTCGGTTAGCTAATAGTTCCTCTTAGTTATAGAGAGGGCTCTACTAAGGAACATAATAATCTGTATCTTCTAGTAAGAGAAGGGCTTTGCCTTACTACCCTCTATTAGTAGCTTTAATAGGTCTTTATCGACTATATATACTATCGCTATATAGCTATACTCCCTTAAAGAGTCGAGGTTAACAAAGAAGGGACAGTCTAGATTAGGATGCTATAGGAAGGTCCCCTTATAGAAGTAGTCTTATATAGCCTAAAAGGAGCGGTATAATGTTATTAAATAGGATTCGTCTTAGCTAATATAGGTTTTAGCTACGAAGGCCTTCTATAGATAGCCTACTATTAGGGCGCTCTTTAATAGGCAGGTCTTTTCTTCTTATAATAGTTCTAAGATCTACGTATAGTATAAGACAGTCTAATAGAGATAGCCTATTAAACTAAGGTAGTATTCGAGTTGTCCTAGTGTAGCTAGGAATTAGAGGCTCTTAATTACGTCTAGTTTCTCTTCTTCTAACGCTAGACCGAAACTATTAACCTTCTAGCCTAGTAGAGTTGTAGATAGGTACCCTAGGTACGACTTCTTTAGGTTAATACTAAAATAGTGTCTATCTGGTATCTCGAAGACCCTCTCTAAGTAGTATATATACTCTTCTAGAGTCTTAGAAAAGATAACGATATCGTCTATATAGGCTCTTACGAACTCTCTATAGTCTCTTAGGAGATTGTCTAGTTCCCTCTAGACGTACTAGACGCTATTATAGAAACCTATTACTACTATACTAAGACTCTCCTACCTATAATAGGTATTTACTATTAATTTGTAGTAGTCTGCTCTCTTTACAGCCTACTAGTAAAAAGATGCTACTAGGTCGACTATAGATATATACTCGTAACCTGAGAGAGAGGAAAATAGGTCGCTCTATAGTAGTATTTAGTACGAGTCTAGAATAGTTATCTTATTAAGACCCTAGATATTAATAACTACTCGACCTTTATCGACTAAGTTGCTGTTCTTATCTAGGACTTTTGTCTAGACTACAAATACTAGGAATCCTAATAGCGTTAGAAACTCTATAAAGCTTATCTTACCTTAGGAGTGTAACTTATCGAACGTCTTATCGATAACTCCTTAGTCTTGTCTACCTAAGTAGTAGACCTTTAGTAGTAGGAGCTTCTCTTACTATCCTATTACTAATAGTATTAGTATCTAGCGGGCTTCTAGTATATCGACTATTAGGCTATAGTCCCTCTATATATCGCTAAACTTAGTAACTATACTTATAAGATAGCGTTAAGCCTATAGTATACTATATATATAGACGCCTATTAGATAGACAGTCTTAAGTGTTAGGTCTAGTATTAAATCTACTAGTCTAAGTATCGCGAGACTATACTCTTACGCGTTAAGAGCGTAGGTACTATCTACTAAGTAGTCTGTTAGAAGTCCTAATTAGGTCCCCTTCCTAATAGTTACTAGATAGTAAGAATTATTATATACTATCGTCTCTCCGAACTATATATCGACGACGTAGTTATATATAGAGAGGTTCGTCTAAGGTTAACCCTTAAATAGGAAGTCTCTATATAGTAGGAGTCCGCCGCTATACTATACTAGTACTAGTATAATAGACTTAGCTAGTATTACTACTTCGTTCTTAGCTTTAACTATCCGCTTAACTATCTTTCCTTCCTTACACTTAATATCGACTAAGAAACGTACGTCCCTATAATTCTAGATAGTTACTTCTTAGGAGTTAGTATTAATTACTATTCTCTCTACTCTAATAATATCTATTATAATAAGCATCCTAGCTTTAAGACAGTCTACTAAATATACCTCCTAAGTTGTTCGAATAATTATATCTCGACCGTCCGGGAGTCTTATAGGGATCTATAACTCTACTAACGCCTATTTATAGGAGACGTTAGTACTATTAATTCTAGAGATAGTAATCGGTTAAGCTATTATCTTAATTTTAAGGCCTAGTACTAGAGTAGTTAACTACGTCTTATCTACTATCGTTAAGACATAGCTAGTATCTAAGTAGATAGTATAGTTATTATTATCTCTAGAGAGGCGTAGTACGAAGGTTATATAATACTATAACCGAAAGGCGTACTCTCGCTAAGAGAGTAGTAGAGTATCGGACTCTATTACTATAACATCCTTATAGGATGTTACTACTATTACTTTAGCTAAGAAGGTATTAATCTTAGTCTACTTCTTATTAGGTCCTTTGACGTAGGCTGTCTTAATATAGGTATAGAGCTTATTTTCTAACTAGAACGTCTTATAGTATGTCTTATAAGTCTTCCTAAATATAACCTACTAGATAAATAGTTATATATTACTCTCTAGTAGGCTACTTAGTAGTTTCTTATCTATAGTAGCGTAGAGAGAAGTTAGCGAGTATTCTCCTACTATATAGAAGTTAGCCTTAACTTTACTATCTCCTTCTCTACTATTCTCCTAGCCGACGTCGCTATATTCCTTATAGCTCTAGCTACTATTATAATCTAATCTATCTATATTGCTATAGTAGCTACCCTAGTATTTATAGTCCTACTAGCCGTTATAGTTATTATTACGAGGATAGTTTCTCTAATTATTAAGTCGAGGGCAGTCTCTATCGCTATTTCCTTAGTTACTATAGTTGTTATACTATAGGCGATCTCCTTCGCCTAGGCCTTAGTTACTAAACCGTAGATAGTCTTTACTAGCTTCGATCTAATTACTATATCGTAGATAGTCTTCGTTATATCTAGGCCGCTCCCCGTAGTTATTATATTGTAGATAGTCTCTATTAGGCTAGGTTTCCCTACTAGCGCGCGCCTAATTAGGTAGGGTTATATTATTAGCGCTTAGTAGTAAGGCCTAGGTCCTCGTACCTACTAGATAGTCGCTTATGTTTTACTGCTTTATATTAGGTCCTAGGTCTCTATAGGAGAGTTAAAAGCTTCTAGATTTGCTATAATAGTTACTATAGGACCCCTATATTCTACGATTATAGTCTCGCTTAAATTAGCTATAGCGGTAACCTATATTAGACTCTCTAGTCGCGGTTAGGTTATACTTACTATTATTATAGCTATCTTAGCGTAGTCTATAAAGGTCCTCCTATATCTCTATATAAGATTTATAGTTATTAATAAAGGCATCGAGGGTAGTTTAGCTATTCGGCATCTATATAACCTATCTTAGACGTAGGTTTATCTTATACTATACCTATACTAACTAGCTCTTAAGGTCCTTAGTATTAGCCTCCTTTACGAGTCTTATAATAGTCGTAATATATTTACTAATTACGCGTCCGTTCTATATGTCTAAGAGGCTATATACTTACTAGTCGAGAAGAGCTAGTACTTTTATTATAGATATTTTGAACTTCTTAAATAGTTTCTTCTTCTAATAGTTAATACTATAACTATCTCTTATCTAAGTATAGTTCTCTGCTATTAAGATATAGGTAAACTATAGAGAAGCTTCGCTCTATAAGTATTAGGATAGTCCCTTACGAACTACCCTTACTAGTATAGTCTAGGCGTAGTCCTCTACTACGTCTAGGAACATTAGGACTAAGTAGTATATAACGTTCTTACCTACTATTACTAGCTCGCCCTCGCTATATTCCCTACTTAGATATAGATTAAAGAATCCTACTCTCTCTAGTTTAAAGGAAGGATTATTCTTTATACTTCTAGCGTCTAATTCTAACAAGCTTTCCGACTAAGGGGTACTATTATTATATAAGCGCTAACGATAATAGGTACGCTTATAATAATAACAGTCTCTATAATAGTCGTCCTTAGATAATAAGGAGGAATTAGAGTTATCTAGTAAGGTTCTACGTTAACGCCTATAATCTAGACGATAGTCTATTCTCTTCTTCTTATTCTTCCGCTTACTATAGCTATAATATAAGCGTAAGCTAGATTCTATACTTAAGAAGGAGTCGTCTAAATTGTATAGGTCCTCTCTCCGCTTATTACTCTAGCGCTATTATTCCTCTATGTCGTAATAATAATTAGGCTTATCCTATAGCTAGCGAGGTTCTTATATACGTTAGTAATAAGAATATCTTCTAGACTAGTATAAGGGTCTATCCCTCTGTTCTTATCTATCGAGATAGTCTTACTTATAGCGTCGAAGGTAGTCTTT
Organism: Teratosphaeria pseudoeucalypti; assembly: GCA_013403795.1. Classification (NCBI taxonomy): domain Eukaryota; kingdom Fungi; phylum Ascomycota; class Dothideomycetes; order Mycosphaerellales; family Teratosphaeriaceae; genus Teratosphaeria; species Teratosphaeria pseudoeucalypti. The sequence goes on along the minus strand of JABBMZ010000127.1, from coordinate 18,653 downwards.
ACGCTAAGTATATAGGTCGATATAGTTATTAGTTCTCGCCGAATTATAGCGGGCTCTCTAACTATTAGCTTCTACGAGGCCCGCTTATTCTAATTAAGCGTTATTATAGAGTCTTAAATTCTCTATATAGTCTTCTCTTATATAGTCTTCGATTATCTATTATAATTCCCTTTCTATATATAGTCGTTAACTATCCTACTCTAGATATATTTTGTTTTAACGCCTCTTATAGTTCTTAACCTCCTCTAGGGACTCCTCTCTACTTAGTTAGTTTATAAAGGGCGAGCTTATTAGTAATTATAATAGTAATAACACTATACTTAAGGTCCTTTATTATCTAGCTAAGAATAATAATAAGGGACTTATTTCTAGTTAGGGTTGCCTACGAGGTCTGCGATAGCCTAGTCTTTATAGACTTAATCTCCTTAGTAGAGGAGATCGTAGTCTTAGTAAGTTAGTTCTTCTTAGGGGTTGCTTTAGCGTAGGTCGCTTATAATAATTAGGCGACTACGCTTGCTAAGGACTCGATCCCTATAGATAGTACTCTAACCTAGATCTCTTATAATATCCTAGGGATAGTAGTACTAATATTATTACTTCTAGGTATAACTCGCTTAAGGATCGTCCTAATCTTATTTACTTATAGTCCTACTATCCTTATAAGTTTAGTCCCTCTAGTAATTATTCTAATACTAATTGTCTATAGTATTAAGGTAACTGTTATTCTAATAGGCTCGGCTTACTTAGAACCTATCCTAACTCTAATAGTCTATAGTATTCGAGTAACTATTATTCTAGTAGGCTCGGCTTACTTAGAACTAGTTCTAACTCTAATAGTCTATAGTATTTAGGTAACTATTATTCTAGTAGGCGCGGCTTACTTAGAGCTTAGCCTAACTTTAACTACTAGCGAACTACTTCTAAGGACGCTCTCTCTTATAAGCTCGGAGACTATAGCTAGCCTACTAAGTATAATAAGGCTAGACTTAGACGACATAGCTATTCCTATTACTATAGCTACTCTTACTATTATAGCTGCTCTTACTATCCTAGCTAGAGCTAGCGCTCTAACGTAGGATGCTCTTACTAGCGCTCTAGTATAGGATACTCTTACTAGCACTCTAGTACGGAGGTCTCTACCTATATTCTATTAGTAGGGACTATTAGTCGCTATACTCTTCCTAGCGTTTTATCGAAGACTAGATAGTACTACTACTATTAGTAGTATAGGGTATCGATAACCCTCTTAAATGCCTTTCTTAAGGCTTTTATACTAGTAGTAAGTATAGAAACGTCGATAATCTACTATCCTAGGAACCCTTATAACTCTACTAATCTAAGATCCTCTAAGGTAGAGTAGTTAAGTCGAGATACTTCTAAGTAGTAGTAGTTATAGAGAATAGCGATCCTCTCTACCCTATAATATTTCTTTAAGAAGGCTCTAGATCTCTTAACATCGTCTATATAATAGTCGATATATTAAGTAATTAGCTTAATATCTGTGTCTATAATAGGGAAACTAAGATACTATTAAACTAAGATCCTCTCTCTATTAGGCAATAGATTTACACGTATAGAAGTAGCTATAGAAGGAATATATTATATTAGGAAAGGATTATACATTTTTATACGAATAAAAAAAATAGTAAAAAACTTCTCTAGTTCAAGAAGAGGAATCATCTCTTCTCTCTCCCCCTTAAATACTCCTCCTCCTAGGGCCAAGCTTATAGGGCCTTAGTTAGAGAACTAGTAAGTTATAATCTAGTATAACTCTTCTTATTCTAACTTAAGTAGGAAGGTATAAGACTACCCTTTACTTTTTTAATACTCCTACTTAGGTATATGCCGTCTGTAGCTCCTACTAACCCTAAGTAACTACTACTAGCTTCTAATCCCTAGTCTAGAGTCCTCTAGAGGTTATGTGCCCCTTTATCCTTATAAGAGAGGGTTATAAATTAGAATGTATTTGTCTTCTCTTTATCTTTATAACAGAGAATTATAAATTAGAGTATGTTTGCCTCTAACATATAAATAAAGTCGTAAGCTAGAGTATACTTACTCTTTATATATACTAGTTTGTTTGTTCGTCTAGCTTATATAAATGCCTTGTCTTTATAGGTAGGTCCGACTCTATATAAAGTTGTCTATCCTCCCTCTCTTCTTTAATATACTTCTTTAGTTATTACCTCTCTATCACCTTAACACTTCTCTAATACCTTAGTATAGTATAATAGCAAGGTATTCTGCTAATTCTATTAGATAACGCTTTACTCGACAAGAAGCTTAGGTAGCTTATAGCTCTAAGCTCTACCGCTATAAGGCACCTAACTCTTAGTTATACCTAGCTCTAGGTATATATTCGATTCCTCTACAAGGTATACTACGCTAGTTAGTTTTCCTAGGTCCCTCTAGCATTTAAGGGTAATATAACCTGTTTTTACGTTACTTATTCGGGCATTACATTTCCTAACGATCTAGGTTTATAAGAGTATAACCTAAATATACTAACTAGTATAATACCTATTATAGCGGGCCTTATAATAGCTAGTACTACCCGGACTATAAACTAGGTCTAGTACACTACTAAGTCGGGAGGCTAGTACGTCGGCTTATATGCTCTTTATTACTCTAACCCTAGAAATCCTTATCTCGAGGGCTCTTATACTAATTGCTTTAGAAAGAACTAAAAGAAGTATTACTCGCTCTATACTAGAGTAGTAGGCGAGAATCCCTTAGGTTAGAGTAGTACTATAGGTTAGAGTAGTCTATTAGGCTAAGTTTAGAGTAGCCTATTAGCCTAAGCTTAGAGTAGCCTATTAGCCTAAGTTAAGGTAGGTAGCTACAACCTCTAGCCTCGTCTCCCTACTTCCTAGCCTATTAACCTAACTTCCTAAGCTCCGACTCGTTAGAGCCTAGGTTAGAGTCCCGACCTAGGCCTATAGTATTAGAGGGATAAGGATCGTTATTAGAGGAGTCTAGATTATTACTAGATAGCTCTAGATAAGTACTAGGAGAGCGAATACTATAGGTTACTTACTAGTCTCGCGGATCGTCGTAATAAGGCCTTCCCTAAGCCTCGTTTAAACCGAGAAGCTAGAGACCTCTTTACTATATAGTTTAATAAGACTCTATAGCCGTACGAGGACATTCTAGTTAGGACTAAGCCGACGCTATTTACTTAGAGTGACCTTATCTATTATAGGATTTTAGTCTACCTCTAGGAGGCTAAATTCGCCTAGTAGGAATAGAGTATTCTTAGGAGGCCTTTAACTCTCCTAGATTAGGTAGCTAACTATAAGTTAAACTAGACAAGTAAGAGAATTAAGGCTCTAACCTATTAGTACCTTACCGACTAGGCCTTCCTCCTCTAGCCCTACTAGCGTGCCTTGATTCCGCCTATAATTAAGGAAGAGTCCCTATTAAGCGAAAGGTCTGCTACTCTACTAAGGCAAGCTCTAGTCCCTATTCCTAATATAGCTTTCTAGGGTATAAGCCTTAGTTAGAGACGTTAGGGCTCTAACGTTCCTAGTTAGAGGCGTTAGAGTACTAGGATTCTTAATTAGAGGCGTTAGTCGCTTAGAGAGACCTAGGAGGAAAGACAGAAGTAGGAGATCCTAGTAACTCTTTCTCCTCTAACTTGTCGTCGACCTTCTAGACTAGATGTCTATATAACTAGTATAAGTCTAATCTTCTTATATAGGAGTCCGAGGGGTTAGCCTATTAGAAGTATATAAAGTAGTGTCCCTTCTTCCCCTACTCTAGACGACTATAATATTCTACTTCCTACTAAGCGCTCGCCTTCTAAATATCGGCTATCTCTTAATATTAGCCTAGACGCCTCTAGAGTCGAGCGGCACTTAGGTGTTCCTTATTAGAGTCTATATCTTACTTATCTAAGCCCTCTTATTATTATGTAGAGACCTCCTAAGAATCTACTCTATAGTATTACTAAGGCAGATAGAGTAAGAGCTTAGTAAGAGTTCTATAGTTAGTAATAGTTTTACTAGGAGATTGCCGAAACGCCTAATAAAAGGATTAGTAGCGAAGTTTCTAAGTTGCCTAATATAGGTCCGTCTTAGGCTAGTCGTCGTAGTAGTTAGAGTAGTAGTTAGAGTACTAATTATAGGGCTCGTAGTAGTTAGAGTACTTATCGTAGGTCTAGAGGAGGCCGCTAGTAGTATAAGCATTCTAGTAGGAATTTGCAAGTTCCTAGTAATAAACGAGATTACCTAAGGTAGTAGGTTAGTCTAGTAGTATATTATAATACTACTCCCTAGTAGCAGCTATAATTGTAGAAATAGAAAGAAAAGCAAAACAAAAAGATTACTTCTCTAGCTAAAGCTACTCTACTACCTTCTCGAATTAGGATCCTAGTTTCGGTTTCGTTAGGCTGTCGGCAATTATATTAGAGGTCTTAACATAGCTAATAGAGATAATACCCTTCTTATAGAGGTCTCTCTAATAATAGTAGGCTACGTCGATATACTTTAACTTCTCGCTAGCGTATATATCCTTTATAAGAGTAATTACCGCTTAGTTATCTCTTTATAGCCGTACTATTAGTAATCCTATAGCGAATTTCATCTCCTCCTTAATATATAGGCTCTAACCGATATATCTTTACATCTTTATATCTCGAAGGATCTAATAAAGGAACTATAACTACTTTATATATCTTACTATTATTATATACTCTGCCTCTATTATCGAGCCTGCTACTAACTTTTGCTTCTTACTAGCCTACGACACTAGTCCTCTAGTAAGTGTAAACATATTCCCTAGTACTAAGATATAGTCTAACTTGTCTATCGCGTAGTCTAAGTTAGAGTACCCTACGAGTATGTCTTATACCTTCGTATTATATATAATTCTAAGGTCCTTTAACGAGCGTATATACCTTCTAAGCTTCTTTAGAGCCTGCTAGTAATATTTAGCTAGATCTGATATATACTAGCTTAGCCTTCTAAGTGCGAATATAATATTAGGTCTAGTTAGAACGCCTATATATATCTAGCTACTAATAGCTTCTTAGTATTCTTTCTTGTCTACTCTAATATTATCGGGTCCTAGTACTCTAATTGCGTCGTAGCTATCTAGAGGTAATTAGGTTAGGGAGGCACTCTCTACTAATATTATAAGCTTATCTAGTACCTTTTCGATATAGTGCGTCTACTCTAAGCGTAAAGTACTAGCTTTTCGGTCTCTAACGATCCTAATATTTAGAAGGTAGTTCGCTTCGCCTAGATCCTTAATTTTAAAGAATGTTACAAACTTCTTCTTAAACTAGTCTATATTAGTTATGCTTTCCGCTCCTATTATAATGTCCTCTACATATACTAGAATTATTAGCTTCTAGGTAGAATAGACGAAGAGGTAAGGATTAGCTCTACTCTAAATAAATCCGATCTTCTCGATCTTTCCTTTATAGAGTTAGTACTAGTCTCGGGCTACTTGCTTTAAGCTATATAAGCTCTTCTCTAGCTTAAGTACCTCGCCTAGGTTAACTCTAACTCTAGGCGGAGCACGTATTAGAATAACTTCCTTTAGGACTAACTCTATAAAAGCATTATTAATGTCGACCTAGTATAGCTCCTAGTTATTTATATATACTATAGCTATAAAGAGGCAAATAGTGTTATATCTAACTATTAGAGCGAATGTATCTTTAAAGTCTACCCTAAGTACCTAGCTAAATCCTCTAGTAACGAGTTAAGCCTTAAACTTATTAACTAATCTATTAGTATTATATTTTATATCGAAGACCTATTTCGACGTAATTAGATTAGCTCCTGCTAGTGCGACTATAGCTTTATAGGTTAGGTCACCTTCTAACGCTATAGTTTCTACCTATATAGCCTCTAGCTATAGGTATCCCTACTTCTTATTAGAGACTACCTACTCGTACGTCTTTAGGATAGGTATCTTCTCTAATAGTCGTATTCTAGCCCCTACTACTACTAGGCTACATTCCTCTACGTCCGCCGTAAATCTAAACTAGCCGTCCTTATACTAATAGAACTCTTCTTCTACGTTTATGCCTAATATTATATTATAGATAGTAATAAAGCTATTAATCGTCTTTATAGCCCTCTTTAACTTATCCTACCTCCCTTCGTTACTCTAATTACGACTTCTGTTACTAGTTATCTTACTTAACTATCTTAGTAGGCCTCTATCTACTCTAACTTCCTCTAACCTATCTAATACTATCCTTATCCTCTTGCCTAATACTAGAGTAGGGGGGTATAGGCGGAGCTACTAGCTCTTACTCTAGCTAGACCTACTCTAACTAGCCCTACTCCTTCTCTTATTACTCTAACTTCTCTAGCTCGTCGTTAGAGTTAAGGTCGTATCTCTCGACGCTCGCGTTAGGTTTTAGTAGCTATAGTAGTTAGATATATGTCACGACCCTACGTATTATAGTTAGGCTCGGTAGCGTCGGGTTCGGCGGTAATAGGCGCGTCGGGTTCGGGTTAGGCTCTACTAGGCGCCTAACTAGTTTTCGCGTTAGTATAGAACTACTCTAATTCTTTAGAGTAAAGCTAAGTTTGATCTTACCCTCCTTACTTTCTTCGAAGAATTTAATAAATCCTATAGCAATTACCTGCCTTAAATTAGGTGCCTAGATCTTCTATATCTTTATAGTACTCTTAACATACCTAATAAACACTCTCTTACGTCTCCGATTTATTAGCTTATCCCTCTACGAATCTTTAGGTATCGACTTCGGATTAATATACGAAATAACCTAGTACTCCTAAACGCGTATATAGTTAACTAATAGTCGTTTCTCTAACTAAGCCTCCTCTAGCGTTAGTAAGAGATTGTTAATCTTAACTAGGTATAGGTTATAGATATATTAGCTTATAGTTAGAGCTTCTAGCCAGAACTTAATTAGAAGTCTAGTATCCTCTATTATCGCTCTAACCACCTATTTAGCATTCCCGATATGCTTCTTAGCAATACTATTTGCTCTAGAGTCGTACGCTTTAGTTAGGTTAAGCTCTATACTATACTCTAACTCCTATTCCTTTAGAATAGATAGGAGTTTACCTATATTATTACTTCTTAATACCTTAGGCTTTAAGCTATTAGTCTAAAGCTCGACCTTCTTTCGCTAACGTCGAAGTACTTTAGCTAAGTCCCACTTCTTCTTAAAGGGGTACGCCTATACTTTTCGCGAGTAATTGTCGATAATAATAAGGAAGTACCTATACCCTTCCCTCGATAGTAGTAAAGGACTATAGACATTAAGTAAGATAAGTTTAAGGATCTAACGCTTTTAGTTAGTTACCTTTCCCTACTTCCTCTTTATATTAGTAATTCTATATATCTTGTAGTCAAAGCTATCGACGATAGGTACTAGGTTCTTTAGCGTAGTAATCTTATAAAGAGATCTTAGCTTAGATATGCTATAGTATAAGAAGCGACAATACTAGAGATTGTAGAGTTTATACGCGGCTTAGTTAGAGTTATCTACATCTGCTATTAGAGCAAGTAGAGACTCTACTCTATTCTCTACTTTATTAGTCTAAGGGACTAGGGTACTATAGACTTTCTAGAGTTAATAGACACTATAGTAAGAACGATATTTAAGAACTAGATCGATGTTCGAGTTTACTATATAGAACGTATTAGGAAGTATTATTCTAACTAAATCGAATTCCTAGACAAGCTTTTAACCTAAGATTAGAGTAATACCTAGGTTCGGAATATAAAACGTAGGTACTATAAGACTTCCTCTAAACGTATTAGAGACTTCTCTTATACTCCTATATCTACTCTCTAAGAAGCTACCCCCGACCTTTATTCTTCTTAGACTAGTCGGGTTTAGGCTCCTAAAGAGATTCTCATTATTAGACATATAGGCTAATACGCTAGAGTTAAGGAGAATCGTACCTTATAGAAGCTTACCTTTATAATCGGCCGTAGCTTCCGCTAACTTATACTTATCTTTACTCTTATTATTAGAGGAGTCCGAGCTCTTAGAGGAACTCGAATACTCTGAATTAGAGTCGCTAGATAATAATACGCTAGCTTCGGCTATATATGCCTTACTCTTTTTATACTTCTACTTACTCTTACTCTTATTAGAATGCTTCTTATCCTTCTTGCCTAGTCGTAACTTGCTCTAACTAGACCTGTTCTTCGCCTTCTTAAGTGCCTTAATCTTCTACGTTAGAGTCTTTAGATCGGTTATATTCGCTTTTCTTTAGCGCTATAGGCTAGACGTCCTCTTATTCTTCTTCTCCTTTAGTATCTTTTAGTACTCTAATAGGCTTAGGTACTTAGGAATAAGATGTTTAGATAAGCTATAAAGATAGTACGACCTAGCTCTTCTAGCCTCTATACTTATTATATAGTTAGAGCCTTATATCTAGGCTTCCTCTTTAAACAAGATATATATAATCTTTATGCTATACTTTATACCTATTAGGTCGATCGTCCGTCTAAGATTATAGTATTACTCTAGTAATACGTTTAGTAACTACTAGACTACTCTATTATACGAGTATAAGATCTTTAAGTCTAGCTCGATACTAGTAATCTTACGTAAGAGGCTCGATAGAGTTATAAAGGCATTATTAATTATTATGTCCTTATCTATCTCGTAGGTCGTATACTATTACTAGTACACTCTTAACGAAGTTAGAAGGTTTTTAGTATACTTCGTATTTAGGAGGGCCTATACGTCTGCGGCTATAATATACTCTAGTATTAGAGATAAGTCGATCTCGTCTAGGCTCTAGGTTATCTTAAATAGAGCCGTAGAGTTATCCTAGTACTACTTGTTAGTATTTACTAGCTTATACGTATAATTTCTAAATATGTACTATAAATACCTCTCTTCTAGCGTAGTCGCTTATAGTATTATTCTAACACTCTAGCTCGAGGAGCTCTAATTAGCACTCTAACTAGCGGCTCTCTAACTAGTAGAGCTCTAACTAGTAGTACCCTAACTAGTACTCTAACTACCCTAACTAGTAGAGTCCTTACTAAGGTATATATTACTTATTCTAGATACTAACGTATTAGATTCTAACTATAACCTCTAGGCGCGAGGAGGCGCCTATCGAGTAGGAGGAGGCGCTTATTAAGCGGCTAAAGGAAGAGGAGGTAGTTACGTTATAGTCTCTCTAACCCTCAGAATCTCGCCGTTTATAATCGCTGTCCTTAGGCTAGCTAGGAGAGGGGCCTTCTAATCTAGTAGCTATATAACCTTCTTCGATATAAGTAGTCGTATTACCTGTTTAAACTAGAGCTCGTAGTTCTCTTAAGTAAGAGTAGGGACCTTCTTCTAGTCCTTAGTAGAATCTATAGTAAAAAGAATTAAAAATAAATAATCTAGTAAACTAAGAATAAACAAGAGATAAACAAAGTAGTAGTTTTAAGTCGAATCTAGTATAGTTTTTTCTAAGCTTACTATAAACTTTAACTATATCTAGGTAGTTACTAGGCGCTTTTACGACTTATATATGCCTTAGGAGCTCTCTAATCGGTCCTCTAATTAGCTCTAGTCTTCCTATATAGTGCGGTAGCGGCCTCGAGTCTGCCTTTAATTAATAAGTAGATTAAGCACACTCTTCTAATAAATTCGACTCCTAGCTATAGGTAAAACCTAGGCTTATAACCTATTAAACTAAGATCCTCTCTCTATTAGGTAATAGATTTACGCGTACGGAAGTAGCTATAGGAGGAATATATTATATTAGGAAAGGATTGTACATTTTTGTACAAATAAAAAAAAATAATAAAAAACTTCTCTAGTTCGAGAAGAGGAATCGTCTCTTCTCTCTCCCTCTTAAATACTCCTCCTCCTAGGGCCAAGCTTGTAGGGCCTTAGTTAGAGAACTAGTAAGTTATCATCTAGCATAACTCTTCTTATTCTAACTTAAGTAGGAAGGTATAAGACTGCCCTTCACTTTTTTAACAGATACTAATATTCTAGTAAGAGTTATAACAGAGCTAGTATACTACGTATAGGTATCTATTACTTATAACGACTATCTCTAGATAGTAAGTATTATGTTATTATTATAAGGAAGATAGTATAGAAGAAAGAAGAGAGGTATTAGGCAGAATAGTTATCTCCTAGGTAAGGGCTCTTCTAGCTTCGGAGATCCTTACCTAATCTAGCTTAGCTAAACCTTACCTAGAAGTCGCAGATAAATATTAATACAAGTATAGTCCTTATATAAGTATTACTTCCGCGTCTTAATATTAATCCTTCTACTCCTAAGTACCTCTACTTAAGGGTCGCCTAAGAGTATAAGAGTAGAGATAATTATGCTATTTACTTAGTACGGTCTTAGTACTATCTAAAGATAGTTATCGAAGGTCTAGGCGGAACTAGTCTAAATAATCTATGTCGATTATCTATTAGTTCCTCGCCTAGACTAGAGGGCGTCTACTAGCTACTATCTAGTTAGCTCCTAGTATAGTCTGCTAGGAGACTAGTCGTATAGTACTAATTAGTACCGAAGGGTAGTAGCCTCGGCTAGTAATCTTCTCAAATCAAAGCTACTATATTATTATAAGGATCCTAAAGTATAAGACCGTAATATAGTATAGACTTATTAATTGTTAGAAGCTATCTATTCTCTAGAAGGTCCCTTAGCTACGGAATATACTCTCTATAACAAGCTAAGTACTACTAGTAAGCTCTAAAGAAGCTTAGGAGGTACATACGCTTATTAAAGGACCTAGGAATTATATATAGTACGAAGGTATAAGATATACTCGTAGGGTACGCTAATTTAGACTATATAATAGACAAGTTAGACTATATCTTAGTACTAGAGAATATGTTTATACTTACTAGGGGACTAGTATTATAGGCTAGTAAGAAGCAAAAGTTAGTAGTAGGCTTAATAATAGAGGTAGAGTATATAGCGATAGTAAGATACGTAAAGTAGTTACAATTCCTTTACTAGATTCTCCGAGATATAAAGATATAAAGGTATATTAGTTAGAGCCTATAGATTAGAGAGGAGATAAAGTTCGCTATAGGCTTACTAATAGTATAGCTACGAGAGGATAATTAAGTAGTAATTACCCTAGCGAAGGATATATACACTAGCGAGAGGTTAAAGTATATTAATATAGCCTACTATTACTAGCGAGACTTCTATAAGAAGGGTATTATCTCGATTAGCTACGTTAAGACCTTTAATATAATCGCTAACAGCCTAACTAAACTAAAGCTAGGACCCTAATTTAAGAAGGTAGTAGAGTAGCGTTAGTTAAGGAAGTAGCTCTTTATTTCTAACTATAATTATAGCTACTACTAGAGAGTAGTATTATAACCTACTAGGCTAACCTACTTCCTTAGATAATCTTATTTATTATTAGAAGCCTAGAAACCCTTACCTAAGTACTTATACTACTTATAGCTACTCTTAGACCTACGAGACCTATAATAAGAACTTTAACTATTATAACGAGAGGTAGAGCGGCGAGAGTTAGAGGGCCTCCTACTAGGCTAGGACAGACCTATATTAGGCTTCTTAGTAATCTCTTAGTTATAGAACTCTTACTAAGCCCTTACTCTATCCGCTTTAGTAATACTAAATAGTAGATTCTAACGGCCCTAAGGCTAGATTAGAGTCCTCTATATAGGGCTAAGAGAGCCTAAATAGGTAAGAAGTAGACTAGTATACTACCTAGCTCTAGAGGGACTAAGCTCGACCTTAGAAGATAGTTAATATTTAGAGGGCGAGCGCTTAGTAGGGAACGAAAAGTTAAGATTATCTATAGTAGGAGAAAGGGAATAAATACTACTATAGACACTCCTAACTAGCTAACTCCTTAGACTCCTATAAAAGGTAGGACTAGTACTAGCTATATAGGTGTCTAACCTAGAAGGTTAGCGATAAGTTAGAGGAGAGGAAGGGCCTTAAGATAATAATGCTTATTCCTACTTCTCTAGCTCCTAGCTCTCTCTAAGTTACTAAGTAATAGGACCTTTAGAGCTCTAACGCCTCTAACTAAGGTTTATACCTTAGAAAGCTATATTAGGAATAGAGCCTAAAGGCTATCGTAGCGAGGTAGTAATCCTCTCGTCTAATAGAGATTCCTCCTTTATAAGTAGAGGAATTAGGGTGTGCCTAGTAACCTGTAGAAGGAAGACCTAGTTAGCGAAATATCTGTAGGAAAAAGCCTCGATCCTCTTACTTATCTGATTTAAATTATAGTTAGTTACCTAACCCTAAGTAGTAAATAGCGTCCTAATAAAAGTCTGCTCGAATTAGGTAATCTCGGCCTACTAGAGGTAGACTATAATCCTATAATAAATAAGGTTGCTCTAGGTAAATAGCAATAGATTAGTCTAGACTAGATTTAGCTTATATAGCTAGAGGGTCTTATCTCCGAACTATAAAAAGAAAAGGTTACTAGCTTCTTAATTTAAGCGGGGTTCTAGAAAAGCCTTATAGCTATAGTCTATAAGGTAAGTAAGTAGCCTATAATACTTATTCTCCTAATAATAGTCTAGCGCGATTAGATAATAATCTATAGCCTTCTAACTATAATTCCTACCCTTCTAATACTATAGACCCGGATCTAGAGCCTAGTCTAAACTCTAACAAGCCGGCGTCTAGAGGGATAGGCTACTATACTAAGAAGTAGAGAGGCGAGGCCGAAGGTTATAGCTACCTATCTTATCTTAGGTCGACTTATCCTAGCTAAAGGCACTCTAACTTATAGTACTCTAACCTACTAGATTAGGATCTTTGTCTATTAGACTAGAGTATAATAAGTAGTGCTTCTTCTAATTCTTCCTAAAATAGTTAGTATATAAACCCTTAAGGTAAGGATTCCTAGGGTTAGAGTAGTACTAGCTATATAGACCTACGTAGTACCCTCCCGACTTTATAATATACTAAAGATAATTTATGCTCTAGGTAATACTAGCTGTCGTAAGGCTAAACTAGCAAACTAATATATATAAACAACAAACATTCTCTAATTTACGACCTATATAGATTATCCTTTTATAAGAAGGCAAACATACTCTAATTTATTACTCTCTCTAATAAGGACGAAGCTTATAAGGCTCTAGACTAGAGGTTAGAAGCTAGTAGGAGTAGCCTAGAGTTAGTAGGGACTATAGGTTGTAGTATATACCTAAGTAGGAGTGTTAAAAAGTAATAGGTAGTCGCATACTAGGAATGTTAAGTTAGAGTAGGGAGAGTTATGCTACTTTATAACTTAGGAGTACTCTAACTAAGCCCTATAAGCTTAGCCTTAGTAGGAGTATTTCTAGGAAAAAGAGAAGAGAAGATTCCTTCTTCTTTTCTCGAACCTAATACGTTTATTACCTTCTAATATATACCTAATAATACATTCCTCCTATAGCTACTTCTATTATATAAATCTATTACCTAGTATTAAGTATAGAGTCTTAAAACAACATCTACTATAGATTCTACTAAGGATAGGAAGAAGGTTCCTACTCTTACTCGAGAGAACTACGAGCTTATATGTTACTATCCTATATATTATACCTTAGGGCAGGTATCTATTAGGTTTCGCTACTAGGTTTAGGTTAGGCTTTAGTAGACGCCCGACTAGCCTTCGCGTTAGTATAGAACTACTCTAGTTCTTTCGAGTAAAGCTAAGTTTAGTATTACCTCCCTTACTTTGTTCGAAGAATTTAATAGATTCTATAGTAATAACCTATTTTAAATTAGGTGCCTAGATCTTCTACATCTTAGTAGTACTCTTAATATACCTAATAAATATACTCTTACGCCGCTTATTTATTAGCATATCTCTCCTCGAGTCTTTAGGTATCTATCTTAGATCGATATATAAGATAACCTAGTATCTCTAAACGCGTAAATAGTCGATAAAGGGTCGTTTCTCTAACTAAGCTTCCTCTAGCGTTACTAAGAGATTATTAATCTTAACGGAGCATAGGTTATATACATATTAGCTTGCTATTAGAGCCTCTAGCTAGAATTCGATTAAGAGTCCTATATCTTCGATTATCGCTCTAACTACCTACTTAGTATCTCTAATATATTTCTTAGTAATACTATTTATCTAAGAGTTATACGCCTTAGTTAGGTTTAGTTCTATACTATATTCTAATTCCTATTCCTTTAGAATAGATAAGAGCTTACTTATATTATTACTCCTCGCTACTTTAGACTTATAGCTATTAGTCTAAAGCTCGACCTTCTTCTACTAGTATTAGAGTACTTTAGCTATATCTAACTTTCTCTTTAGAAGGTACGCCTAAATTTTGTATAAGTAATTATCGATAATTATAAAGAAGTATCTATACTCTTCTCTTAATAATAGTAATAGGCTATAGATATTAAGTAAGATAAGTTTAAGGATCTAGCGCTTCTAGTTAGTTACCTTTCTCTACTTCCTTTTTATATTCGCAAGTCTATATGTTTTATAGTCGAAACTATCGATAGTAGGCAATAGGCTCTTTAGCGTAGTAACCTTATAAAGAGATCTAAGCTTTACTATACTATAGTATAAGAAATAATAATACTAGAGATTATAGATCTTATACGTAGTCTAGTTTAAGTTAGGCGCAGTTTAGTTAGAGTTATCTATATTAGCTATTAGGGTAAGTAGAGACTCTATTCTGTTTTCTACGCTATCTATCTTAGGAGCTAGGGTACTATAGACTTTCTAAAGTTAATAGACCCTATAGGAAGAATAATATTCGAGAACTAGGTTAATATTCGAATTTACTATATAAACTGTACTAAGGAGTATTATCCTAACTAAATCGAATTCCTAAACAAGCTTATAAACTAAGATTAGAGTAATACCTAGGTTTAGAATCTAAAGCGCTAGTAACGTAAGACTCTCTTTAAATATATTAAAGACCTCTATTATACTCCTATATCTACTCTCTAAGAAACTACTCCTAACCTTAATTCTTCTCTAGCTAGTTAGGTTTAGATTCCTAAAGACATTTTTAGTATTAGATATATAGGCTAATACGCTAAAGTCTAGGAGGATTGTACCTTATAGGAGCCTACCCTTATAGTCTATAATAGCTTCTACCTATTTATTATTATCCTTATTCTCTTTATTAGAAGAGTCTAAGCTCTTAGAGGAACTTAAGTACTTAGAGTAAGAGTTACTAGATAATAATAATAATATGTCGGCTTCTACTATATATACTTTACTCTTCTTTTACCTATACCTACTCTTACTCTTATTAGAGTGCTTCTTATTCCTCTTACCTAGTTATAGCTTACTCTTACTAGACCTACTCTTTATTCTAACCTTAAGTGCTTTAATCTTTTATATAAGAGTCTTTAGATTAGTCTTATTTATAGTCCTTCGACGCTATAAGCTAGTCTAACGCTTATACTTCTTCTCTTTTAGTATCTTCTAGTACTCTGCTATCCTTAGGCATTTTATAAGAAGGTAGTTAGTTAATCTATAGAGAAAGCATAACCTAGCTTTCCTAGTATCTATACTTATTATATAGTTAGAGCCCTATATCTAAGCTTCCTCTTCGAATAGGATATATATAATCTTCGTACTATCCTTTATGCCTATTAGATCGATTATACGTCTAAGGTTATAATACCGCTCTAGTAGGGCGTTAAGTAGTTACTAGACTACTCTATTATATAAGTATAGGATTCTTATATTAGGCTTAATACTAATAATTTTACGTAAGAGGTTTAATAAAGTTATATAGGCGTTATTAATTATTATGTCCTTATCTATTCTATAGGTTATATACTATTACTAGTATACTCTTAATAAGGTTAGAAGATTCTTACTTTACTTTAAGAGTAAGAGGGACTATACTTCTATAGCTCTTATCTAATCTAGTATTAAAGTTAAATTAATCTTATCTAGGCTTTAAGTAATCTTAAATAGGGCGGTAGAGTTATCCTAATACTACTTATTAGTATTCGCGAGCTTATATATATAATTCCTAACTTTATACTATAAGTACTCTCCTTCGTATATAGTAGCTTATAGTACTATTCTAATAAGGCCTAGATCTAGCTAATTGCTATCCTACGACCCTAAAGAACTCTAATCGTTCTAACTAGTACTCTAATTAGTACTCTAACTACTCCTACTAGAAGAGCTCTAACTAATATATAGGTCTCTTAGCTTAGAGCTTAATAGGTTAGATACTCTCTATAGTAGTTAAGTACTAGCTAGGATAAGAGGTAGCTATATTATAAAGATTAGGAAGTTAGCCTCTCTAATAACTAGAACTTCGCTATTTGGAATTATAGTTCTTAGTCTTCCTAGGAGAAGGGCCTTTTAGTCTAGTAGCTATACGACCCTCTTTAATATAAGTAGTCGTATTACCTACTTAAACTAGAGCTTATAGTTCTCTTAAGTAAGGGTAGGGACCTTCTTCTTATCTTTAGTAGAATCTATAGTAAAAGGTATTATAAACGAATAGATAAATAACTAAAAGATAAACGAATTAGTAGTTTTATGTCGAAATCTAGTATAGTTTTAAAAGGTTACTACTAACTTTTAACTACGTCTAGTTAGTTGCTAGGCGCTTTTATAACTTATCTATACCTAAGGAGCTACTCTAATTAGTCCTTTGATTAGCTCTAATCTTCCTATATAGGGTAGTAGTAGCCTCTAGTCTGCCTTTAATTAATATATAGATTAAGTATACTTTTAACTACGTCTAGTTAGTTACTAGGCGCTTTTATAACTTATCTATATCTAAAGAGCTATTCTAATTAGTCCTTTAATTAGCTCTAGTCTTCCTATATAGGGCGGTAGTAGCCTCTAGTCTACCTTTAATTAATAAGTAGATTAAGTATACTTAAGAACGTATGCGATAGGCTATCGATATAAAGGTATATAGTAGCGTATAGAGCCTTAGTCTCTAATAATAGAGCAAGGTTAGAAACTAATTACTACCTTCGTTTAGTTACGAAGCGAAGCGTATAATATACGTATACGTATATTATATATAGCTTAGCTTACTAGCCTAGCTATCTAAGCCTATAGCTCGACTATCTAGTATCATTTGCCCCCTTCCCCTATAAGGGTCGTCTCGATACTTAGACTACTTCCTACTTACGTAGAGTAAGCGTTAGCCCTTTATAGTCTACTCTATAAGTAGCTTGTCCCTTCTACGAACCTCCCTCTATACTAGGATAGTACTATAAATCGTGTCTTAGTTATAATCCGCGTAATATAACTTCTTTATTATTATTATACGACGCGTACTATAAATATGCTCGACGCCTCTAGTTAGTCCTAGCGTAGGTTGCCTATAATAATAGGGAGCTTCTACCTATAGGAAGCTCCTATAGTAGGAATAACGCGTAGGTATAAAGTTTGCTCTATGTACGCTACCTTCCTAACTTTTTCCTTCTATATTAAATTATTAGTAATATCTCCTAAGAGTTCTAAGCGCGCTACTAGCGCTCTGCTAGCTACTTCTAGTATACCTATACGCGCCCCGCCTACTTCTAATACGCCTTCTAGCCGCTATACTTATAGTAAGGAGCCCTATATCGACGACTATAAGCGTTACGCCTAATATATCGGCCTTAAGCGTAAGTATCGCCTACTCTAAATATACGAGACGCGTAGCTAACCCTACCCTAGAGTATAAGTAATATAATATGTGTTTTAAGTTAGAGTAGTAGTAGTATTATAACTAGTATATATATTCGTACGCCCTAAATATATACTTCTCTAACTTAGCGTAACTACTAATTAAGCTTATAGCTATAGTAAGAATAACTATACCTACATTCTAATAAACTAGGCTATAGTAGTAGAGTATAATATTATGCTCTACGCCCGCGCTAAGGCTAAGCATATTAGGCGCGACGCTAATACCTTAGAGGCCGACTATAAGGCCGCCTAGTAAGCGTTCCTAGATACTACTATAAACTAGCGTAAGCTACTTAAAGTATGTCCCCCGCCTACTTATTATATACTATAGGTATAACCTTTGGATACTAACTATCTATAGAGGCTATAGCGTTACTACGACTCTATCTCCTAGCGCTATCCTACTATTATAGCTAAGAGTAAGTATACTACTAGCGCTACGTAAGTAGGTAGTAATACCTAAGCTATCGCTACTATAGTATAGAATACCTAGGCCCTAGTTAGCCTCTTCGAGCTTAGTCGCACTATAAGTCTTTAGGCCTATTACTTACTTATTACGTACTAACCTCCTACTAGTTCCTTAAGGCCTACGTGCCTACTACTAACCTTAGTTATACTAATGCCGCTATAAGTAGACTCTAGGCCTACCTTAACGATAAGATAGAAGTAAGCTTATTCTACGAGTGTTCCTTACTAGATCGGCGTATACTAATCTCTCGCTAGGAGCGTAAGGGCCTTATAGGCCTTCTAGGTCCTAAGGAGAATAATAAGATAGAGGGAGTAGAGAGTAACAAAGAGTAGCCCTACTCTAGGCACCCTTAGAGGATAAGCAGCTCTAGCCGTAAGTATACTTAGCTCCTACGCCCCGCCTAGGGCTATAGTATAGGTAGCCTATAATATAGTTTTCCTTCTAGGCTTACTTCTTCTATTTCCCTTTGCCTAAGCTCCTCTTACTCTTCTCCTACGCTAAGTATACTTCGATTAGGTCCTTTAAACCCTCGTAGTCTGCCTTATTAACCTAGAGGTTATAGTCTTCTAGCTACTCCTTCTACTAT
>JABBMZ010000126.1:0-80865 GCA_013403795.1 Teratosphaeria pseudoeucalypti | reverse complement strand
CTAGTTTATTAGACCTTTCTAGGTACTCGACGTAATTAGTAATTAGGCTTATTACTTAGTACTACCTACCTAGTACTAGATCTATAATATCTTCTACGCCTCGCTACTAGAGCTATAGAATAGCTAAGTAGGCGAGGAGCCTACCTATCCTATACCTCTTACTAAAGAGAATAGTAAGTATAAGGTTAAGGCTGTTAGAGGTACTAGAGTATATAGTAGTATACGCTAGTATCTAGTATAGTAGAAGGAGTAGCTAGAAGACTATAACCTCTAGGTTAATAAGACAGACTATAAGAATTTAAAGGACCTAATCGAAGTATACTTAGTATAGGAGAAGAGTAAGAGGAGCCTAGGTAAAGGGAAATAGAAGAAGTAAGCTTAGAGAGAAAACTATATTATAGGCTACCTATACTATAGCCCTAGGTAGGGCGTAGGAGCTAAGTATACTTATAGCTAGAGCCGCTTATCCTCTAAGAGTACCTAGAGTAGAGCTACTCTTTATTACCTTCTACCTCTTCTATCTTATTATCCTCCTTAGGACCTAGAAGGCCTATAAGGCTCTTACGCTTCTAGTAAGAGATTAGTATATACTAATCTAATAAGGAATACTCGTAGAATAAACTTACTTCTATCTTATTATCTAGGCAGGCCTAGAGCCTACTTATAGTAATATTAGTACGACTAAGGTTAGTAGTAGGTACGTAGGCCTTAATAAACTAGTAGGAGGTTAGTACGCGATAAGTAAGTAATAGGCCTAAAGACTTATAGCGCGACTAAGCTCGAAGAGGCTAACTAGGGCCTAGGTATTCTATATTATAGCAGCGATAGCTTAGGTATTACTACCTACTTATATAGCGCTAGTAGCGCGCTTACTCTTAGCCGCGATAGTAGGATAGCGCTAGGAGATAGAGTTATAGTAACGCTATAGCCTCTATAGATAGTTAGTATCTAAAGATTATACTTATAGTATATAATAAGTAGATAAGAGATATATCTTCTTAAGTAACTTATACTAGTTTGTAGTAGTATCTAGGAATACTTACTAAGCGGCCTTATAGTTAGCCTCTAAGGTATTAGTATCGCGCCTAATATACTTAGCCTTAGCGTAGATATAGAGTATAGTATTATACTCTACTATTATAGCCTAGTTTATTAGAATATAGATATAGTTATTCTTACTATAGCTATAAGCTTAATTAGTAGTTACGCTAAGCTAGAGAAGTATATATCTAGGGCGTACAAATATATATACTAGTTATAATACTATTACTACTCTAACTTAAAATATATATTATACTACTTATATTTTAAAGTAGGGTTAGCTATATATCTTATATATTTAGAGTAGGTAATACTTATATTTAAGGCTAATATATTAGGCGTAATACTTATAGTTATCGATAAGAAGCTCCTTACTATAAGTATAGTAGCTAGAAGGTATATTTAGAGTATATAAGGCGCGTATAGGCGTATTAGAAGTAGGTAGGGCGCGTGCGAGTATACTAAGAGGAGCTAGTAGAGCGCTAGTAGCGCGCTTAGAACTCTTAGAAAGTATTACTAATAATTTAATATAGAAGAGAAAAAGTTAGGAAGGTAGCGTATATAGAGTAGACTTTATACCTATATACTATCTCTACTATAGAAGCTTTCTATAGGTAGAAGCTCTCTATTATTATAGGCAACCTATACTAGAACTAATTAAGAGCGTCGAGCGTATTTATAATACGCGTTATATAATAATAATAAAGAAGTTATATTACGCGGATTATAACTAAGATATAATTTATAGTACTACTCTAGTATAGAAGAAGGTTTGTAGAAGGAACAAGCTATTTATAGAGTAGATTATAAAGAGCTAACGCTTACTCTACGTAAGTAGAAAGTAGTCTAAGTATCGAGACGACTCTTATAGAAGAAGGGGGCAAATAATACTAGATAGTCGAGCTATAGGCTTAGATAGCTAGACTAGTAAGCTAAGCTATATATAACGTACGTATATATATATTATACGCTTTACTCTATAACTAAACGAAGGTAGTAATTAGTTTCTAACCTTACTCTATTATTAGAGACTAAGGCTCTATATACTACTATATACCTTTATATCGATAGCCTATTATATACGTTCTTATAGTAATAGCTAGAGATCTTTAAAGTAGCATCTATAGTTAAATAGATTATAGGAGTATCTAAAGTCTAGTATAACGCTTTTAGTAGTAATAGTATAGTTATTAGATATAGTAGCTACTATTAGTAATAATCTAGTAATGTCGCTTATATTAGAAAAGGTAGTTTTAGCGAATCCTCCTAATAATATCTCTAACTTAGAGTCCAAGTCTAGTATATCTTTAGTATTACTACTATATACTAGAGCTACTTTACTCTTACTTTTATAGCCTTTACTCCTTTTTTATTATTCTTACCTACTACTAGGGCACTCCTAGATCTACTATTATTTCTAAGCTTAGAATGCTTAGTAAAGTACTTACTTTTATAATACTTATAATGCTTATAGTTAGTATAGATTAGGTTATTAGAGTTATCTTTAATTACTATATAGGCGAATCTAGTCCTTACTAGGACTATTCTTAATAGAATCTTAGCGCGTAGTAATATAATTATTACTTCTAAGATTGTTATATAGACTAGATTATTATAATTCTAACTATAAAGCTATTTATATCCTAGAGTACTAAGCTTAAATACTATCCTTAGGTAGAGCTCTAGATATTTCTATTATAACTCTTTAGTATTAGTTAATAAAGCTACTTATATTATAGTAATATAGTATCTATTAAGGTACTCTTAAAATATTTCGTAGTATTTCTATATGTTATTATCGACGATCTTAATAAAGTAGAGCGCTTTAATAGTATCGATAATCTTAATTATTACTACTAGCTTATATATTGTCTTAATCTACTCCTATAGAGCTTTAGCTAAGGGCCTATTACTTCTAAAATCTAGCCTAATATCTCTATAGAGCTAAGATAGAATAATTCTATAGGCTTTAGTATCCTTCTTAAACTAACCTTAGGCTACTATCTTCCTAGTATTATCGAGATCCTAGTATCTAGTACTATTAGCTAATAGTAATTCTATATACTACTAGAGATCCTTAAAGACTACCTCGATATAGTCTTTCTTAATAAGATTGCCTTCTAGTATAGTCCTCTAATAGAATAGCGTATCTCTCTTCTTTAGTTACTTAGACTAATTAGTAGTTTCTTCTTCTCTTAATAAGGATATAATTAGCCTATTTCTATTAGATGTTACTAACCTATAGAAAATTAGTAATTAGCGTTATATACTATTAAGACTTTTATAGTTAGAGCGCTAGGCTTATAACCTATTATAGGAATTATTTTTAGTAGTAATTATAATAGTAAGTAGTCTCTAAATAGAATAATTAATGCTAGTAGTATGTCTTACTAATACCTTGTTAATTATATAAATCTATCTATAACACCTATATTTTATCTAGTCTTATATATGTAGGCTTGGCACTAATTACGTGCTAAGGCAGATCTATAACACAATCTCCCTCTACTAAGGCTCTCCCTTATGTCTTATATATGTACGTTCTAATTACGGATTATAGTAAAAGACACTTGACTAGTAGATCTACCTAGGTACTGTACCAATCATATATCGACGCAGGTTTCTCTGGATGAGGGCATGACTGCAACCTGGTTGTTACCTGTATGTCTGGACGAGCCCTGGTTGTTACCTGTATGTCTGGACGAGCCCTGGTTGTCACCTGTATGTCTGGACGAGCCCTCGCTAGGGATGAATGACTCTCCTACACTCATGACAAATGCTCATTCACCATGTCTTCGTCTACACATGATTCCCCATCCACCAACCTCAAGCTGCGACCTTGGTTGGCGGAAGATTCCTCCAAACATGTCAAGACGCAGATCCATGGAGGGTGCCGTTCAGTTCTTCAGAATCTTCAAAGTCTACCCTGATCATGGTGCAGTTCAGTTCTTCAAAGTCTACACTGATCATGGTGCGGTGGGTACCGGTGTGCGATAACTCAGATCTCAGTGAAGGCGGATCCTGGTCCAGTGATCCTGCCGCTTGGCGCCTCCTCGCCCACCAGATGTCTGATGAGATGATATCGCGGCGGCGGCCGCTTGATATTCTGGGACAACCGCCAAGCCGATCCGGCGATACCCGTCCATGTCGTCCTCGATGCTGCGAACCCGCTTCAGCATCAAGCAATAGATCGAGCCGTGCCGATCTCGGCGCGCGGGCATGCATATGATGCCAGCATGCACGCCCAAGATCTGACCTTCATCATCCACAGGACTGTCCAGATAGAGACTGGAGAGGACCTGCGCCTCCGTCGGGCTCTCCGACACCAGCCTCCACCTGTACCGCTCTCGGCCGCGATATCTGACTTTCATGATGGCGACGGGTCGCACCTCACCAGAGAGGTCGAGGTAGCAATCGCCTTTGATCAGATGCGTGTCCTGATCTTGAGCGGAGTGAGAGCTTGCGTCCAAACATGAAAACACGCCTGCAAGCTGCGCATCCCTCGACCTCACCGGACAGTGGATGGCATGGACGGAGATCAGCATGTCGTCTTCCCGAGCAGTCTCGCCGCATTTGATGCCATGCTGCGCCTTCACTGCGGCCCACGAGAAACTGGGGGCACGGCACACCAAGGGCCGACGCGCCAGGTATACCAGTACGCCATCTTGATAGCTGGGATTCACGCGCCACAGCAACTGACTCGCGAGCCACTTCTCCCACATACCGGCAATATATGTCACACCCCTGCCAATCTGCTTGGAGATCAAGGCAGCGATTCCGGCTATTGCGACCAACTTGTCCTTCTCTTCGGTAAGACCTGTCGTGGAGTAGCGCTCGACTATACGCTTCCAGAGCTCGTGGGCTGCAATCGACTGCTCGGAAGCATCTGCCACTAGCACTCGAGGGCCATACTCTTGTGGCATAGCAGCCTTTAGCCTCTCTCGTCCGGCCACCTCACCCGCCTTGATCTCAAGGTCCGGGACACCGTCTGGAAGGCTTTCAGCTGCATCGAGATGGCGACACTCCCACGCCAGTTGGTCGTGACAGAAATGCAACACCCTCGGCGCCAGCAACCGCTCCTGCAGCACCCATGCCCGACGATTGACCGGAGCGTCATCAACGAGGCGATTCCAGAAAAAGGCATCCTGTATGCGGCACCGGCGCACCAAGGGCTCCGTGCCTGGTAGACGTTTGCCGTACTTCTCATCATCTCGGCCCTTGGGTATGCCGTCCGTGTTCAGGTTGACCTCATCCTCCCACAGCAGACTCGGATCCCGTTTGTCACAGTATAAGCCCGCATTGATGTGCTCAGCTGTCACCGAGATGTTGCAGAAGCTGTTGCGATAGACCTCATACATCTTGACGCTCTCGCGACGCCAGTCTTCCTCGTCATCTTGGATTATACATAGAGCGTCGATCCAGATATACCTGACGTCCTTGCCTAGGCGGGCTGCGAAATCTATGGCTTCGCACAACGCCCGTGAGAGCCTTCCGGACCCAGGCTCGGAGCTAAGATGGATCCCAGGGTCCTGAAACTCCGCTAGATTCTCCTTGCGAAGGGTCAGAAAGTCATTTGTGCTATCCCATTGGTGGCTCAAGGTCACGTAATTTCCTACAAGCGGCTCGCCAGACGAGGCCCTTGGAGAGCCAGGCGGCTCGCTTACGGTCGTCCTGCCAGGTGTCCTACCTCTATTGCGTTCCGACAGCACGACATTGGTGCCATTCGTGATGACCAAACGGGCTCGCAGTGGACCATCACGCTTCGAGACACTATCGTACGGTGGGAGCTCTATCAGCCTACTTGGATAGGCCCTGGGACGACGATCAAAGTCATCATCGGGGCACGTGGGATGTGCGGGGCTCGTGCACGTCTTGATCCAGTGTCTCGCCAATTGTAACGCCTCCGTGCCTCGAGTCGTAGTGGACAGAGGGGTATATATGCGTGCTTCCGCGACGTCGTCTGAATCCGTCAGCAGTCTACGGAGGACGAGGACGACGATCCCAACACCTACGACGTCGTTCCAAAAAGAACGTTCCGAGGCGGCAACCGCCCATTTTGAAATCCAATCGATATGCACCACGTCGCTTGAGCACTTCGGACAAGAACGCTCGTGTTGCGACGTCTTGATCAGCCTCTCCCATCTAACCACCGTCAGCCGTCCCCTGCATGCGCTCCGCCTGACGATCAGGACCTACGACGTCGAGCCCGGCATTCTGGTATTCTTCCCACAGTACCCGGCAGATACAGCAGCCCATTTGGGCAGAGCATTCCAGTGATCTGGCGTGCTCGTGGTGGTCGAAGTGCAGGTCGAACGTCCCTCGCCACTGCCGGCCTTGTTGGCCTCGGAGCATGCGGTAACACGTCCCACAAAGCATTTCGTGGGTGTCCTGTTGGGGCCTGGGTAGTACGACACTTGCTGCAGCGACGCTTCCTGTCGTTTAGCGACAAATGTGGTCCTCCGAGAGAGGCACGTTCAGACGCCTTTGACTCTATTTGCAATGGCCTGTCGTGCTACACTGTTTTTGATCGTCAGTCCATCTTGATCTGTGTATTGACAAGTGTGTCAAATTACGGTCATCAGAATCGTCTGGCAAAATGGTAAGAATGTGATATCAAGGCTTGAATTCCGTCGTCGACGCCGTTGGTCAGTCAAAGACAGCGGGCTTGGCTATTGACAGTTCCATCCATACTGTTAACGCGGTCATTGGACAGGTACTGGCAGTGCTGCTTCTCTGCTGACATCTCCTGCCGCCGCGTATATGCACGACATCTGTGCCTGCTGGGCAATATCAGACCCCATCTTTGACTAACGAGCCGCTGTAGACGACCCTCGTGTCACAGCCACTACGAGCCCGCTTCCTACATGAGGCAACTTGCAATCGGTCGATTGCCTGCAAGGAGTTGCAAGGCTGTATGCGCCCAAGCCAAAGCAGAAGATGCCCGACGGCGTTGAGCGTGGTGTGATGCGGGGGCCATGCTGTCAGCAATAGCGCAAGCGATGAAATGTGGCTGAGAAGAGCTTGGGGATGGTGATAGCTGGAAGACCATGACCCTATCATATCATAACAACAAATCAATCCCAAGGTAACGCTCGATGGAGAAGTCTGACAAGACGTTCTATCTCGAAGATGGGAACTCTTCCGTCCCCGTCGCACTGCCAGATGGCCTCACAGGAGCGCAATTACTCGGCTTCAAAGCGTTCAGCGATTGGCATAGGTGCTTGAAGAATTCGCTGGAAAAGCAGAAGCTGGGCGACCATCCTTTTCGCCAGACTCCATACCGTCTCAGACGTATCCAAGTGGACTCGTTCGACAAGCCGAGGGACCGCATCCTCTTCGTCAAAATGGTCGCAACGATCACAAACGACCACGGCGATGCATTGCCCGGCGTCGTCTTCCTGCGCGGTGGTAGCGTGGCCGTTCTGCTGATCCTGCGACCCCTCGACGCCCTCGACGAGCGATACGTCGTCATGACTGAGCAGCCACGGCCGGCGGCCGGCAGCCTGCGCTTCATGGAGATCCCGGCTGGGATGCTGGACGACGAGGAGAACTTCGCGGGCGCCGCGGCACGAGAGATCCGCGAGGAAGTCGGCCTGCAGCTCAACAAGGGCGACCTCATCGATATGACTGCCCTCGCGCTGCGGGGGCAGCAGACGGAGGAGAACATGAGGGATGCCATGTACCCCAGCCCTGGAGCTTGCGACGAATTCATCAGCATCTTCCTCTGGGAGCGGGAGAAGGAGAGGATGGAGATTGAGGACTTGAAGGATAAGTTGGCGGGCGAGAGGGCGGAGCAGGAGAATATCACGGTGCGTCTGATGGATTATGAGCGGCTTCTTGCCGTCGGTGCTCGTGACGCCAAGACTCTGGCCGCTTGGTCGCTGTATGAGTATCTCAAACGGACTCGATTGCTTGATTGAGTCGGGCTTACGTGTAGTATGATGGGGTGTTGGGGCGTTTCCAGACTCTCGATCTAGTCTCATGCTGGCGCCACCGGGAATCTCTGTGCGAGGCGCTCGTGCATATGGTCACGCGTCACCCGCATATGCAGATGCCCTGCAGCCACCTCTTGCACTGCCTTTCTTCAAGAGATGAGACCCGAGTCATCATTGATCAAATGCATAATCCTCTTTTGGTGGCATGGTGACTTGAGCTTGGCTTGTGCCTGGGCTGCATGACATTTGTACTCATGTATCCAGCCGAAGCTGCTTATACCGCCTGTATCGATCTTGAGACAGCGAGCTGCAAGGTGCACAGCAGCAATACACCCTCCGCAAGCGTCCAACATCGACCGAAATGCAGCGCAGCAACATCATAGCGTCGAGCATAGAAAATGGTACCGTGCAGGATGACGACTCCCGAAGCTGCGGCTGGCCAAGCGTGAAGCACCGAGTGGACCGGATGCTCGAGCAAGTGGACTACAGGACGACCATCTTCATCGGCGCCGCCGCATCGTGCTTCAAACCCACCGCCTTCCCAGCCTGGAACAAATTCGTCGAGCTCATCTACAGCTCGTCCATCGACCAGGCAGCCTCAGACCTCCTCCCCGGCGACAAGATCGGTTAGGATTCATATCGCCCACGCAACACCCACGATACGACTGACGAGAAAGGGGAACCCCAGACGTCACGACCAACCTCAAACAATGCATCGCGGAAGCCCTCACCCAGACGCCGCCAGCAGCCCGGGTCCCCAACTACAAGTTCACGGAGACCATCGCCCGCCGCCTAGGGAAAGACTACCTGCGCCTCCTGCAGGCCTTCCGCTGCCAGCGCGCCCCCACCGGCCACCGCCTCGTCAACCACGTCCACGACTGGGCGGCGCGCGCCCTCATCGACCACACCGCCGCCGCGATCGTCACGACCAACTTCGACGACTGCATCGAGGGCGCGCTCGAGAACGCCGGCGCCCCAATCTACCGCCTGACCGGCGACCCTCACCTCGACGGCGCCGAGATCCTCGCGCGCTCCCCGCCCAAAGCCGCCGAGGCCGCCGCCGGCCCGCGCCGCCGCCTCATCCTCGTCGTCAACGGCCCGGACGCCTGCCGCTTCGCGCAGACCCTCTGGCCGCAGGTCGGGCGCGCCTTCGCGCTCCTGCTCAAGCTCCACGGCTCGTGCTACGCGCCCGAGACGTGCATCGATACGCGCTTGCAGCGGCAGCAGGGCTTGCCGTCGTACGCGGTCGATCTGCTGGACCACCTGCTCGTGTCGACCGTGCTGTACGTGGTGGGGTTCGGCGGCGGGGATATGAACGACAACACGGATTATCTGCGCATGGTGCATAATCGGGAGCGAGCGCGGCTGGTGTGGTTGCAGCCCGGGGGAGGAGAGGGGACGGTGGAGCCGGGGTTGGTGGCGTTGTCGCGGGTTCTGGGGGCGGGGAGGGATGCGAGTGAGGGGTTGTGTGTGTTGCATGGGTTGCTGCGCGGGGAGAGGGTGCGGTGGGATGAGGGCGTGAGTGGGTTTCAGCGGGCCGTGGTGGATTGGTGTCGCGGCGTGGGCACGGCGTGGTGTAAGCTTGTGGTGCTGGATCTGGTGGAGCTGTGCGGCGCGACGGCGACGCAATGGCGTGCTCTGGAGGCGTTGGGGTTCGTGGGGAGTAAACGGCAGGACTGGAATGCGGTGGTCGAACGGCATCTTGTGGGTGGTGGTGAGATGAGGACCCAGGTGCGGCGGGATGTGTTTGGTGCGCGGACGGTGGTCTGATGACTGACGTGACGATAGCTTGAGATCGCGAGTCAGTGTGCCAGAGCCTGCGAGATCCTCCAGGGCATCCGACTGGATGGGAGCAGCGGGACGACAGACGTGTGCGGACACCTCGATCGTCTCCGACTCGAGCTCAAGCGCTGGCATCTCCACGCCGCGCAAGACCTCAGCACGCACCAGCCCCACGCACAAGCCTGGGTCATCAGCGCCCTATACGGCCTGACGCTCTTCCACGGCCAGCAACGCCCCGCCGCCGCCGAAGCCCTGGCGTTCGCCCAAAACGCCGCCTTCCTCGTCGGCGACCTCCAATCCCACCAAGCGATCAAATCGCTCCTCTCCCTCCTCAACCTCACCGACCGCCCCCCGGCACCTCTCCCTTCCCCCCCGCACCCCACCGCCATCCACGCCTTCATCCCCGCCCTCGACAACGTCAACGCCAAAGCCAACCTCTACGGCGTGCCGCCCGCCCTCTTCCTCCGCGCCCTCCTGCACCGCGCCCTGCTCTTCGCCGACAAGATCGTCGTCAGCTCCAATGTCATTGTCAACTCCAACGTCTTCGTCCGCGAGATCCTGTTCGGCGGCCGCGACGTCCCCGAGCCCTTCTACCTCGACGCCCTCCGCCCGGTCGTCGTCCACGAGGATCCCGACCTCCGGCGGCCCATCACGGGCATGTACCAGCGCGTCAACGCGCGCGCGGGGTATCTCTCCGAGCGTACGCCGGCGCGGCTGGTCGCGAGATTGGACGAGTGGTTCGAGGATGCCGCCGCCGCGGCGGGGGGAGAAGATCCCTTCATCCGGTACCGCGAGGCCGCGGCGGCGGAGAACTACACCCTCTGGATCCGTCGGGCGGTAGGCGAGATGCGGGCGATGACGCGCGAGCACCTCACGAGCCACTGGCGGCACCTGCGGACCCGGCACCACCATGTCCCCGCCGACCTCGCGCGGCTGGACGAGGCGGTCGCGGCAGAGATGATCGAGACGGTGCTCAGCGCCGTGCACGACTTCACCCGGCACCTCCGCGGGCCGCACCTCACGCGCTCGCAGCTCTACAACCTGGCCGGCCTGCTCGCCACGACCCAAGACCCCGCCGTCGCCATCGACCAGCAGCTCCGGCCCGCCACGCCCCCCGCCATCCTCGCCGCGTTGGCCCGCCGCCGCGCGCACATGCTCCGTCGGCCCTGGGTCGCGGGCCCGCTCTGCCACGAGCTGTTCGACGTCCCGTACCAGTGGAACCCGATCGTGCATCACCTGGCGACGACGCGCCCCATCGTGTTCCTCGAGGCGCACGAGGCGGCGTCGGCGGCCTTCATGGCGCGGCTCGCGGCCCCGGGGTTCCGGGTCGCGGGCGATGCGGCGGGGGCGCCGCAGAGCGCGACGTCCGCGCTGCTGTTGGGCAATGCGTCCGAGGCGGACATCGTGGAGTACCGGGTTCGACTGGCGGGGTGGCGACGGCGTCTGAGGGCTCCGCCGGGGGAGGTGGGGGAGGCCGTGGTGGATGAGGGGGGGTGGGGGAGGGAGGTGCGGGGGTTCGAGCGGGCGTCGGTCGATGTGGATGATGGGGTGGTGGAGGGGGTGGCGGTGGTGGCGCCCGAGGTGGAGGGGAGGGTGGGGGAGTTCTTGAGGCTGTGCGTGTTTTTGGTGCGGAAGAGCGAGCCGTTGGATCGCATGTATGCGGAGCCTCGGCTTATGCTGCCGGGCTTCGTGCGTTTGGAGAGCGTTTGAGGGGGGGCTTGACATGTTGTACAAGAAAGGAGAGGAGTTGCATCTGTCGAGTCTCGGAATGACCGAAGGTACCTAGCTGCTGATGGAGCCGTGCGGTGTGATGCCTCAGGCCGCCTCACTCTACAACTTATACCGCCCCGCCCCGTTCTGTCCCCCGCCCGTTCCAGCCTTCGCGTCCTTCCCCTCCACATCCGTGACCTTCCCCTTCTTCCCAATCACCTTCACCCCACCTTTTTTCAGATCCGACAGCACCTCATGCTTGCCCTTCCCACCAGCACCGCTCGTGTTGGCACCTGGCGGCGGCGCGTTCCCATTCGCCTTGTGGATCCTCTCTTTCTCCCTCCTCCGCCTCCTCTTCTTCTCCTCCCTCGACAACTCCTCTCTCGCGGCCGGCAGCCCGGACTTGCCCGCCACCTCCTCGTTGACTCCCTTGTTGGCCTCCCCGCCCTTGTACACCTCTTGCGGCGCGAGCTGACTCGCTCCGGCCACGGCGTCGCCCG
Source organism: Teratosphaeria pseudoeucalypti (assembly GCA_013403795.1). NCBI lineage: Eukaryota > Fungi > Ascomycota > Dothideomycetes > Mycosphaerellales > Teratosphaeriaceae > Teratosphaeria > Teratosphaeria pseudoeucalypti. Next base: position 68,897 of record JABBMZ010000126.1, on the reverse strand, counting down.
CCGAAGGCCGCGCGTCCTCCATCATGATCGTCGGCGCATCCACGCGGACCTCGAGCTGAGGTGCCGGAGCCTTGGGACGGAAGTGCCATGAGCTGAGGCTGTCCAGATCAGACCGGATCTTGTTCCAGAGCGCAGAGATCTCGGCTTCCTCCTTCTTGAGCTTCTCGTCCTTGACGTCGACAAAGTTTGGATCGGTGCGGCGGAGATGTTCCTCTTCGTACTCTTCGGCCAGACCCTTCTGGCTCTTGTTGTTGTCGAGCTCGAAATCTAACGTCCCTCTACGCCCATCTTTGCCAGTGGCGAGGTCGTCAGGGCGTCGACGGATGATGTCTTGGAAGTCGTGATTGAGGATCCGACGCTTGATCAACTCCTCGATGCTCTCGCTGACTTCGGCGGTGATGACGGGTACTGGCTTGCCCGTGCGTTCGAATTCCAAGTCTTCTTCGAGCAGGCTATTGAGCGGACGATCGGCTGCTCGTGCCTCACCCGAAAGAGTCCATTCTCTCTTGGCCACATTGGCAGCTTCGAGCTTTCGGATCTCTTCCTGGAGAGCAGCTTTGCGGCGTTCGTGGGTGGAACGACGTGAGCGGGGATCGGAGGGATCAAGCTTCTGTCCCTCTGCTTGGTCGTCGTCGTTGTCGTCTTCTTCCTCAGACTCGTCGAATAAGTCACGATGAACGGCATCAGCCACACGGCCAATGTCACCATCTTCTTCCTGGTCCGCCTTGGCACTTCTCACGGACTCGGGAAAGTTGTGGGGATTAGGTCTGCCCTTTTTGTTCTTCTTCTTCTTCTGCGCGGGTGGTGCAAAGAAGTCGGCGTACATGACGCTGTTCGTGTTGCCCAGACCCATATCGCCGACGCCATCCATCTCGCCACCGTCGACGGCGTCCTCGTCGTCTTCGCTCTCGGCGTCGGGATCGCCGAAAGTGGGGCCGTCCTCTTCGTCATCTTCCTCGTCGTCCATCTCCATCTCGGCGACTGCAGGCGCTGCGGTGCCGTCGACCGCGCCTGCGCCGGCTAACGGGTCCGCATCCCAGTCGACGTCTTCCTCGTCGCTGGCCGCCCCGTCATCGTCGCCCCGCGCGTCTCGCTGCTCCAGGAATTCGGACTGCTGGTTGAAGGTGTCGATGGAGAAGAAGCCGTCGTTGAGGCCGAACGTGTCATTGACGAACTCTTCGGCAGGCTCGTCGTTGCCAAGACCTTCTTCATCCATATCGATATCGATATCGATATCTTCATCCCCGACATCGTCGTCCTGCCCTCCGTCCTCGGCAGCATCACGTGCCGCATCGAGGGTGTCATCGTCATCATCTTCATCATCATCCTCATCATACACGGCATCCTCGTCATCGTCCACCCCCTCGACCTCGTAGTCCCGCCCCTCCTCGCCAAGCGATGACTCATCCTGCCCGTCCCCCTCCTCCTCGGCGTCCAAGTCGGCGGCAGTCGCACTCCCGTCGCGCCTGCCGTGCGCCTCCCGCAGTCCCCGCGCCGCTTCCGCCCGCGCCGCCTCGATGATGCGTCGCGCCTGCTCCCACACCTGCTGCGGGGCGAACCCGTCGGTGTGGATCTGCCGGAGCCGGAGCACGTCATCTGCGCTCACCGCCGCCGCCTCCCCGCGCTTCCTCTTCTTGCGGGCGTCCTGCTGGCGGAGTTGCTGCACGTGACTGACGTCGGCGGCCAGCGGGTCGAGGGCGTGTTTGAGGTAGGCGAGGGTGTCGGTGTAGAGGGGGAGAGAGGGCTGGAGGAAGACGTGAGGCGAGTCGGTCAGACTCGTGATCAGCGCGGCCATGTTGGCGACTCGCTACCTCCTAGTGCAACTGCTACAAGTTCATCTCAAGCCCTTCAAAGAAAAGTTCCCACCTCAGGCAGAGATTTCGGATCATGATCCGAGCGATAACGCTAGCACCTAACTGGATTAGTGCATCTGCATGCTCATTCTATTGTTGATGTGGTGATGATTATTATTGTTATCTCCCGAATATATGGATGGTGACAATACGGGATCGTACATGTATGCCCGGTGAACACGGTGGACTGGTCGAGGACGGCCCAGCTCGGCATGGACCGATAACACCTACCTCCTCCACAACATCATCATGTCCACCCCCAGGCGCGACGATGACTCGTCACGCCCATTCCTGGACGCCGGCCGCCCTAGCGAAGACGATCTAGAGCTCTCCGAACTCGACGGCGAGGCCAACAGACATCCGGAATCTCCCACCGATCCCGCCCCCTCCATCCACCCCCTCCACCCCAACAACGCCGGCCCACCCCCGGCCCAAGGCCAACAATCCCCCCTCACCGTCACCCTCGCCCTCCTCCTCTGCGTGCTCGGCTTCACCATCAACACCGAAGCCACCGCCTACTTCCAAGACGAGCTCGGCTGGAAGAAGCCCTTCGCCACCCTCTACGTCACCCATGGCGCCCTGGTCCTCCCCTGGCTCGGCCACATCGCCTGGCGACGCGTCACCTCCCGCCCCACCACCACCCCCCCCTCCTACGCCACCTGGGTCCGGGACTACAACGACGACCTCCGCGCCTCCATCAGCACCGTCGACGCCTACGCCACCGACGGCCCCCGACTCGTCTGCAAACGCCGCGGCCGCATCGGCGGGCCCCTCGACTTCCTCGCCACCGCCGCCGCCCTCCTCACCCTCGTCCTGACCGTCAGCGGCGTCTCCTGGTTCCTCGCCCTCAGCCTCACCACCCCCTCCGACCTCACCGCCATCTACAACGCCGCCACCTTCTTCGCCGCCCTCTTCAGCGTGCCCCTCCTGCACGAGACCCTGCGCTGGCCCTCCCTCGCCGCCGTCGCCCTCTCCCTCCTCGGCACCGCCGTCATCGCCTACGGCGACACCACCGCCCCCCACGACGTCGCGAACCCCGTCGGCACCGACCGGTGGGCCGGGAACCTCGTCGCCTGCGTCGGCGCCCTGGCCTTCGGCCTCTACGAGGTCCTGTTCAAGCGGTGGGCGTGCTCCAGTCGCCCGACCCGCACCCCCATGGACGCCCTCCCCCTGACCCTCGCCGCCAGCGCCCTGACCGGCTTCTACACCCTCGCCACCCTCTGGCTCGCCCTCCTGCTCCTCCACATCGCCCGCATCGAGCCCTTCGAGCTGCCGAGCGCGCACGCCGCCCTCTGGATCCTGATCGCCGTCCTCGCCGGCGCCTTCTCCATCACCCTGCTCGCCGTCCTCGTCATCTGGACCGACCCCATCTTCGGCAGTTTCGCCAACGTGCTGAGCGTCTTCTCCGTCGCCCTGTCCGACTGGGTCTTCTTCGACCTGTCGCCCGGCGTCGCCACGTACGCGGGAGGCGCCCTGGTCGTCGTGGCGTTTGGTCTGCTGGCGTGGGATACGTTTGCTGGCGCGAAGAAAAAAGGGCATGTCTAGAATGTAAATATGTAGATATGTAAATTGTTGTGTTGTTATGTATCGACCACCGAATTGGGGTATGGTGCCTGTCAATCCTGCGAGCCACCGCGGTCAGCCTGACCGTGTATCTTCTCCATCATGCCGGTCCTTCCCATCACAATTCAGTGGCGAGTCATCATGCGACGTCGATCCCCATCACTCTCCCCTCCTCATCCTCATCGGGGATACGCGACCATCATCATGTCCACGGGGAAGTGCACGGCATGCGACACCAACTGGACGCCCCGCAGCGGGTCCGCCATGGCCCAGTCGAAATGTCGGATCAACTAGTCACAGGGGGGGTCAGTTCCTCTGCTTGCAGTCCCATCCCCAAAAACCACCCACGACGAACGAACGGATGGACGGGGGCCTCACCTCAACGACCGTCTTGTGCAGCTCCATCATCGCGATGTGCTGCCCCAGACACTTGGACCGGCCGGCCGAGAAGACGGTGTCGACCGTGTTCCGGTAGCGCGCCCTCGTCGGCGCGTCGGCCTCGACCCAGCGGTCCGGCCGGAACAGCTCCGCGTCGCGCCCGAAGATGGCCGGGTTGCGACACAGCGACTGGTCGCAGATGCCGAGCTCGCAGCCCTCGGGGTAGTAGACGCCCTTGATGGTGTCGCCGCCGCGAGGCGCGAGTTTGGCCTTGGTGCCGAAGAGCGGCGGGTACATGCGGATGGCCTCCCAGATGCAGGCGGCGAGGTAGGGGAGGCGCTGGACCTCGGCGTAGGTGGCGATCGGGGTCGAGAGGGCGTGCTGGGCGGTGGCGGCGTCGATCTCGGTCCGGAGGGTGGCGTAGGCGGTCGGGGTGCCGAGGAGGAGGAAGAGGGTCATGCGGAGGACGGTGGCGACCGGGTCGGTGCCCGCGACGATCATGAGGAAGGATTCGGCTTCGACCTGGAGCTTGCTGAGGCCGCGCTTGACGAGGTGGCCGAGCAGGTCGTTGCGCGTCTTGGCGTCGGGGCCGTAGCGCTCGGCGATGGCGGCGTGCGCGAAGCCGAGCGCGGCGCCGAGGCCGCTCCGGTCCGTGGGCTTCGGGGCGGCCAGCCACTGCATCGGGGGGCTCTGGAGGAGCCAGCGGACCGAGGCGTGGTTGACCTGCAGCTCGAGGAGACCCATGAACTCGGACGTGTGCTTGCCGTAGCCCCATTTGTCGGCGTTCTCGGCCATGAAGCCGAACGGCTTGCCGAACGCCACGGTGCTGAGGACGTCGAGGGTGAAGTAGTCGGCCACCTTGGCAAAGTCCATGGCGACGTGGCTGTAGTGGTCGCGGAGGAGATGGAGGAGGTCGGTGATCCGGGCGTCCATGTCGGGCTCCAGGGTGTCGATGTCTCGGCCATAGTACTGAGAAGGGGTCAGCTGTGCCGCCGCCGACCATGCACACGTGGCCGCCGGATGAGGCGTACGGCTCCGACTTCCTTGCCCTTCAGGTCGGCGTGCAACTTCTCGTCGCGGGTGGAGAAGACGGTGTCCTGTCGCGGGTCCATGCGGACGCCATCGTACCACGAGCTCCTGCTCCACTTGGAGCCCGGCGCGTTCAGATGCCGCACCACATCGGGATCATCGGTGATGAGCAGGTCGGGTCCGATGCGGCAGGGCGAGCCTGTGCGAGGGGCAGATCAGCCACTCGCGTGTGAAATGGCCCGTGGCCACGGAGACCGGCACGCACCATATCTCTTGATGCCGTCGATCTCGGCCTGGTACAGGGTCGACTTGGTGGCCTTCCAGAACATCCACGCGCGGCTGAGACCGGCGAGCGGCGGGCCCTTGAACTGACGGAGTCGGCGGTGGTTGACGATTGTGCCGAGGGCCATGTACGAAAGGAGAAGGAGCGCGATGGGAAGGACGAGCGGTCCCATGATGGTGGGCATTGCCGCCACGGTTGACGGTGGTCCAGATCCTCGGAATGGGGCGCCCAGCGTTGTCGTCGGCTCCGAAATGAGGTATATGATTACCTATCCAGGGCAGTAGATGGATGGATGTTCAGCATGAGTTAATGGGGTGGAGGTGTGTGGAAGGCCATACTGTTGCTGCTGCTTGATCAGTACCGTAGTACCTTGTTAGTGACTGTATGTATACAGTACATGTACTATACAGTGCCCCTCGTGCAGGGCCCCCCCCCCCCCCCCCCCCCCCCCCCCCCCCCCCCCCCCCCCCCCCCCCCCCCCCCCCCCCCCCCCCCCGACCTCCCAGCACACCCCCCGTCGCGGCGGACCACTTAATGCTGCATGCAGCTTGCATAATCATCGCCTAGTAGTACTTTGTTATGATACCAATCAGGTAAGTACTTTATTATACCAATCAGGTAAGGTACATATACAGGAGGAGTCGAGGTCATGAATCATGTACAGGACCAATGCTGGTTGGTGGCGTCGATAGAGTTTCTCGTTCTAGACCGCGCGTCGCCCGCCCGCCCGCATAAGAATAACGGTCCTCCCACGCGACGGATGATGATCCCGCCCATCCCCGCCCCCGAGATCGTGCCCCCGCCCCCGGCGCCCCCGAAGAGCAACCTCAGGCACCGGCAGTTACTATTGCGGGCGTTATATTCTTCCTCCCCACCACTACTACACCACTGCACACCCACACCATCACCATGCCATCCACCCCCCGCACCGCCACCGGTCTTGATCTTGGTCATTGAAAGGTCGTCATGGCCCAGCGACCTGCCTCGAGCCACGATTCCGATTCCGGCGTCTTCACCCACGTGGACGCCGACATCCCCGACCACCCCCCCGGCTCCTCCTCATCTGCCGGCGAACCCGTCGTCTCGCTGCACGCGGGGGCCGGGGATGCCGAGCTGCGGGGCCCCGACGCCGTCGATCCTCTGCCCGGCCAGCCCATCGAGGCCCTCGACAGCCAGAGCGAGAGCGGCGACTCGGGCTACGACGAGAAGTCGCTGTCCACCGCCTCCTTGCGCTCCAGCATCTTCCAATACGAGCATGAGTTTGGCCGCTCCTACCATTCCTTCCGCCGCGGCAAGTACGTCCTCCCCAACTACGAGAGGGAGCAGGACCGAATGGTGAGTTTCGAGTGTGTATGTGAGTGAGTGAGTGAGTGGGTGTGTGAGTGTGTGTTTCACCCTGCGCTTGGCCTTGTCTGCGTTTTTCTAGCTGTCCGCGTGAGGCGAGTGGAGTGTGGAATCAAAAGCCGGTGGCGACCCGAACAGCGGTGGCGAGGTCGCCAAAGTCGGACGAGCTGTCGTGCATGCGGTCTGACAGTCTCAGGACATCCATTATCACGCTCTGCGACTCACGCTCGAGAACAAGCACTTCATCGCACCCATCGAAGCACCGACCAGCGTTCTCGACGTCGGTACCGGCACGGGAATCTGGGCCATGGACGTCGCGGATGACTTTCCGGGAGCTCATGTCCTCGGCATCGACTTGTCACCCATCCAGCCCACCGCCGTCCCGCCCAATGCCGAGTTCCAGATCATGGATGCCGACGAGGAGTGGGACTTTGGTCCGCGATTCGACTTCGTCCACACCCGTCTCATGGGTGGGTTCTGCGTCAAGTCCTGGCAGCATTTCTACCAGCAAGCCTTCCAATCCCTACAACCAGGTGGCTGGGTCGAGAACCAGGAGTTCGACGTCCACTTCGGGTGCGACGATGGCACCCTGCCGGCCAACTCGTCTGCGCAGCAGTGGGCGGAGCTCTGGGGCCAGGGCATCCGGAACCTAGGCCTCGAGAGTCGCATCTTCCCGGAACAGATGCTGGCGCAGATGCGAGATGCTGGCTTCATCAACGTGACGTACAGAGAATACAAGATGCCGATCGGAGAGTGGCCCAAGAACAAGAGATTACGGAAGTCCGGTCTGTTCAACATGATCGGCATGATCGATGGCCTCAGTGGCTTGACGGTCAAGACCTTCACCCACGGCCTGGGTTGGTCCGAGGTGGAGACCGAGATTCTGGTCGCCAAGGTCAAGAGTGACCTGCAGAACCGCCGGTTCCACACCTATTTCCCAATACATGTGTTATATGGACAGAAGCCGCCGGTATGAAATGATGAGTGACTGAGCGTCACGACTCCCGATCTGCCGGGGTGTCTGTAGATAGAGATAGATTTGTCCCTGCCCGAAGGCTTGAAGGATGGCCGATCAGAAGCCATGCCATTCGAATCGTTCTCATGCTACGGGCATTCGTGATACCTAGTTCTGATTACATATGCTGCTGGATCGAGGATCAATGATGCCCCAGGAGGCTTGATCTGAACTTCGAGTCATGTGCCGCCATGGTCCGCTGACATTCGGCGACCAGTGCTCGCAGCTCGTCAATCGATCACATGTGGCTCACTGGATAGATGGTTGACAGTTTGGCCTATTGAGCTGTCAAGCGGCTACGCAAGAGGTTTATCAATCGAGTGTTCCGTCACGCACTAACATCATTGACTCCACCTCCCAACTGACAGAGCATCATCCACATCAGCGTCAATCGCGTCAACTCCGAGATCATCAGCCTCAACGGCATCAACATCAACCGTCAACTCCAGACACCTGCTCGACTGAAGAACCAAATTTGACCACAAGGAAACCTGCTGCCCTTGCCCCTGTGACGCTCGAGAACCCCTCCCCCCCCCCCGGAGCCTGCCCTCACGCGAGCATGCACAGCTCCGCCCGCTCAAACAGCGCCGCAATCATCATCGGCGGCATCTCATCCACCCCCATCGTCTGGACCGCCCATCGCAACCCGGCCGTCATGTCCCGGCAGCAATAACTCAGATTCCGCATCTGCGACGCCCCCGGGTCCGGCGCCTGCGCCACGTGCCGGTTGCAGATCAAGGCGTAGTGGCAACGGCCCATCTCCGCCCTCCACCACAACGACCACAGATGCCGCTCCGGCTCGAGACGGTCGTCCCGCGCCACCGGTCGCGTCGCCAGGTCGTACCCGGGCCCGAACAGCCGGTGGTCCGCGAGGCGCGCGTAGATGTCGTCGAGCTCGCCCTCGTCCCAGCCGTAGTCCGGCCACCACAGGTGGACGAGGCCCTTGAACAGCCGCTCCCACCGGCGCCGGACCTTGCGCCACGCGGCGTCCTGCGCCCGTCGCGCCTCCACGGGCATCTGGCGCTCGAGCTGGATCTGCACCACCAGCATCTCTCGCACCATCGTCGCGACGCTGTCCTGCGGCGTCAGCCAGCCCCGGTGAGCTCGCCCGAGCGCCGCCTCGTTCGTGCGCGCGTAGCAGGCCGCGAAGTCGAGGATCCATGCGCGGGATGGGTGGAGGTCACTGCCCGCGTTGCGGTCGTGCGCGGCGCCGGTGACGGACAGGAAGGTCTGCAGCGCGGGGAGGAGGCCCATGCCTCGGAAGTCGAGACGGGCGAGGGCCTCTTCGAGGCGGCGAGAGTGCGTGGCGGTGATCCTTTGGGCCAGGTATCTCTCCTGTGTCTGCAGGTAGATGCGGAAGCTGCGGTTGGTGCGGGACAGGCTGACGAGGTCGAGGGAGTCGACGTCGTCGAGGACCATGGCCATGAGCTCTGCTGGGAGCTCCCACAGCCCGCATGGAGCGTCGTCCATGGGGCGTGTCGAAGCCATGGTGGTTGGATGAAGTCCGTGTCGGATTTGGAGGTAAAGATGGGGATCGGATGTTTTGTGTGTCGGAGATTTTCACCTGGGAAAACTCATGTGGTTCTGTTGCGGTGGTTGTGCGTGAAATTGCAGGACAGGTCGACGGAGGACTTTGTGGTGGAAAAACATATATATATATATCCCAGGAGTTCACCTCAATAGAGTGTCGGGTGTTCCCGCTTGAAGACCACGGAGCCAAACATGTCACGGGGAAGGACGCTTATCCACTCGATGAACACAGGCTTACAGTGGACCGAAGACGAATGGCGGTTTTAGGTAAGCCAGAGTCTTGTCAAACCCCCATGACAAAGCGCTTCTGGATAGGCAGGCTCCTCATGGTAAGAAATTCAACGCATCGTCGGGGTGTGCTTCACAGCGACGTGGTGAGCCCTAATGAGATTTCTACTACTGGTCCTCGCATCGATATGTGGCGGCGCACCCAGGCTCATCCTCGGGTCTTCTGGTGGAGACAGTATGAGGAAATGCGTGCCACATAGCCCGTGAGACAATTGGAGAAAACGAAGCTGATCCTGCCCTACCATGGATCGATTTTGCTGACCGAAGAGGCCGCGGTCTATAGAAGACATACTACAGATGCCAGGTCCGCACCTCTTCATCGCCCACCGGGAACATCATCCTTCAACGCCGCGACGTCGACGGCTTTACTCACGCTGGCGATCTTCCTGCTCAGTGCACTGATGCTCCACGTCCCCATGATGTCCAAGACTGGGATGTCGGCCTTGACCTCTCGGGCCAAGAAAGTGCGGACCTCCGGCACATTACACGATGCTCAGCATCTGTGCTTTTGAGGGGGGTGGAAACCCAGCGGTGTCCTCGTCGTCGCTCACCATCGCTACCAACGAGTCGACCCCGTTGCTGCTGACGGAACGCTCCGGGTGAATGTCTTCCGTCGAGATAGAACAGTAGTGACGATAGCTTGGCGAGGATCGCGGTCCGGACCACCGTCGTCGCTTCGTCGATGGTCTTGGCGTTGTTCAGGAGTGCCTCGATCCGTGGTCCATTGCTTCCTTGTCCGCTGCTTCCGCGCTGAGCGCTGATGGCTGCCACATGCGGGAAGAGCGGGTAGCTCAGGGACCTGGAGATGAATGCACGGTCAGTGACTATCGAACCTGCCTCGTACAGGCTTGAGCTGGACTTACGTTGGGGCCGGAACGCCTCGAGAACGGTGGGTGTCCCTGGTCGTGAGACCAGCGACCAGTTGTGGTGGTGGATTGTTCCTCGGGTCGATGAGTAGCTCGACCAATGCATGGACCTCCTCCTCACGGATGAGTTCCAATGTGATGCCAGCGTTCCGGGCGACGGTCACACGACCTTTGTTCTCTGCGACGTAGCCCACGGATACAACTGTGCCAAGATCCAGAGTCGAGGCTGGTAGGCCCAATGAGCGGCGATGATATGCGAGTTGGTCCTGGAACACGTATGTGGCATCCTGACGGAATCGATATGGCACTGGCTGGGCAGGCACAATAGGTATCTGATCCTCAGGCGAAGGCACAAAGATTATCTTGCCAGCGCCCTTACCGCCCTGTAGGATTGAAAGACCTTCTTGAACTTGGGACATGGGCATGATCTTGGTTGGCACTGCCGGTCTGGCGACCCCTTGCTCCCACAGGTGGATGGTATCCTCAGTGAGCTGTTTGATGAGCATTGGACGATGCTTCATCATCGTCACAAAATCCACTGAAGTCATCGTCACATTGCGCAGGAAAGGCGTCAGCTCGATGCGACCGTGCGCCTGTGCGTCCTTCTTCCCGATTTCGACAAAACGGCCAAAAGGCGCGAGGAGCTCCCAAGAGCGGCGCAGTGCCTCTCCTGAAAGCGAGTTCAGAACAACGTCGACGCCTTTGCCACTGGTCGCTCGCTTGATGCCATCGTAGAATGTCAAGTCGCGACTGGAGAAGATATGATCTCCAGGGATATTGTGCTCGGTCATTAGCATATCGCGTTTCTCCAAGCTGGAGACGGTTGCAAAGACCTCAGCGCCAATGTGCTGTGCGTATCGGATCGCTGCTTGGCCCACTCCTCCGGCAGCGGCATGGATCAGGACTTTGTCGCCTTTGCCCAGCCGACCAGCATCTCTGAGGCTAGCGATCACGGTCGCATACACGACGCACAAGCCGGCTGTGTCTTCAAAGCTCAGGCTGTCTGGGATCTTGACCACCGTGAGTTTGTCGAGGCGGCCGTACGTGTGGAAGCATCCCACATTGTCCGACCCAGCGATGTACATGACACGATCCCCGACCTTGAGGTGTTGCACTCGGGGACCGGTACGGGAGATGACGCCCGAAGCCTCGCAACCGATACTCCATGCCATGTGTTCTCCCATGGCAGTCATGAGATCTCTAAAGTTCAGCCCGACGGCCTTGATATCGATCTCCACCTCGGTATCGACAAGTGGCTTGGTGTAGTGTTCGTCGGTGACCCACTCCAATCGATCCAGAAGCCCTGGCACGGCGGCAGAAAGTTTGATGGGACGTCCAGCGGAGCCAAGGGGAGTTATGACCGGCTTCAGTCTGCTCAATCTTGATGTGAGGAAGCGATCTCCTTTAGTTGAACTGTAGAGACGGCTGGTCAGGATGCGGCCGTCAGCGGTCAAGCCAAATTCACCATGGTGTTTCTCAACTGGCAAGGCATCCACAAATTGTTGTTTGGACAGATTGCCGATTGATTTCGTCAATCCATGTGTGGAGGTCTGCTGATTATCGACACAAAGTGTGATGAGGTTGGCTCAAAGAATGCAGCAGAGATGTCGGTGAATGTGTACCTAGCAACACTCCATCGCGCGTCGTCTCCGCTAGTAGGCAATGGTGCAAGGCTTTGGAGCACGCCGGCCGTCGAGCTACCGGTGCCCGCGCCCAATTCCAGGATATGGAGGTTGGTCGAGTTGGCACCGACGACATCGAGATAGGCTCGTTGCAGTGCCGGCAGGTCATTGAGGTGCGTGATGTCGCCATAGACGTGACCAAGCAAGTCGTCTTGACCAAACATAAGCTCGAGCGGATCGACCTCCCCGCTGAGGACAGACACGATATTCTTCCCCATCCGCAGGGCGAGCTTGCCATTGGCGTTGTGGGCGTCGATGGACTTGTAAAAATTCTCCTTCAGATCCGAGTCGGAGCGGTAACGCTGCCATTCTGAGCGAGGGACCAGAGCAATCTTGTCCTCAAGAATCCAGCTTTCCAATTGCCTCATCCACTCAAAGTACTTCACCAAGTGGTCAGAAGCATTTTTGGGCAATCTTCCACCTAGCTCGTCAAGTGCGTCTGTGACGAGCAGGACTGTACCCAGCTGCAGTCTGGTTTTCCACAGCTTAGCAGTCTCAACCTGCTCCCGTGAAGCCGCGTCCACCGAGGCCACGACCTGGTGCGTGGTGAGCATTGGCAGATACGGTTGCCATGTGATCTCATGACACAACTTGCGCTCCTGACCAGAACCTTGCCCGCCAGCAGAATCCAAGGGGGTCGCACGTATCCCTTTCAGTGCGATGCGTGGCTCGAGGGATGCATTCTCCCAAACAGTGACGTCGCTGTCGAATTTCTCGAATGCAATCAGCTTGGTTCTGCCGTGAGTACGATACTCTGAGCCTGGTTGATCGAGAGCTCACAGATTGGCCAGAGGAGGCAGGAATCTGGAAAGAAGAATGGGGCATCCGAATGAATTGGGAACGAGAGACGTTGGCAAGACGCTTCGGATTCTCGCTCAGGGGTCGGGCGTGCTTGCATGCTAGCTTCCTGTTCGTGTGAGTTATACCCTGCTCAGGCTCGAAAATACAGGGCTGATCTAGTGTATCGGGCAGGATTGTGACTAATGCGGCGCCGATGGCCACATGGTTCGCTCGTTGTGCCACAAGCACACAGCCCCTCCTCGACCGGTGCCGATCTGAATCCTGCAATCTACTCCTGCCCAACGACGGATCGAAGGAGCACCACATGCGATTCAACTCCAGCTTGCTCCAAAGAAATCCATTCCTGCAGGGCTTGTGGAGAGAAGCTCTGCGCTTAGGCTCAGCGAGCGCAGCCGCCAGAGTTGTTATGGAAGATTGCGAGTTGGAAGGCTATAGCGTCAAGAAAGGTAGCGTGGTCCTTCTGCCTGTGGCCCTGATGCATTTCAATGAAGAGGCTTTCCCGAAGGCCGACAGGTTGATGCCTGAGCGGTGGATCTTGAAGGACCCGAACGATGCGCTGCAAGTCGAGCAGCTGATGAAGCAAGAAAGGAGCCCCAGAAGCTTTGGAGGAGGGACGGGGCTCTGCTCTGGCAGGTTCGTCGCTGAACGGGAGATTGTGAGTCTGGTATCCACCATTCTCCTGCTGTATGATGTGGAGTTCGAGACGCCCTGGGCCGATTTCGAACTGAACCCAAGGAGCCTTGGGGTCATGGGACCAGCGAAGAAGTGCGTAGCTCGCCTAAGAAAGCGATCCGATTGGAGAAGTTGAGGTGGCGTGGTCAGAGATGGACACTTTCACAGCTTGTTTTTGGATACGTGAATTGCTTGGAGGGATTGGTCGTCCATCAGCAAGGATCAATGGCAATACTTCAACTGGATGTGCAAGCCAGAATGCACCAGCTGCCATCGTACTAAGCGCGACGCAATAAGCCGCTACATGTGGCCTCAGCCTGCGATGTCACGAGCAAGATCCAGCCTCTCAGCCTATGCAGAGTCTATGAGGCAGACATGTTCGCATGAGAACGAATGTACGCTCTTCCCTCCCACGCCGAGAGCTGGTCATTGCGGCGACCAGATGCACTTCCAGAAGACCCGACGAGCAGATCCCATACGCCGAGCTGACCTCCATCAGGGACAAAGGTCTCCGCCGGCTGATCAGAAAAGTTCAGCATCACCAGGACCTGGCCTGAGCCATCCCTGCTGCGCTTGAGGTACGTGAGCACAGTGTGATTCTGAGCATCCAGCAGCTCGAACGTGCCATGAATCAGAACATCTGCATATTCCTTCCTCAGCTTAATAGACCTCTTCCAGAACTATAGCACGCTATCCGCTTTGCCAGTCTGATCGGCGACGTTGATTCCTCGCTTATAGTTCTCGTTGACCCTGATCCACGGCTCAACAGAGCTGAAGCCCGCGTACTCTTCCTTGGAGTGCCACTGTACCGGAGTGCGTCCATTATCCCGGCCCAGCCATTGAGCAGCTTTGAGACCTCTCCTCTGCCACGTCTCGTCATGAGGATGATCGCGAGCTAAGCCTTCCAGATATCTCAGGACCGCTTTGTCCCTGAAGTCTTCTCTTTTGCTGTCGAATGGGAGCCCTGTCATGCCTATCTTCTGGCCCTGGTATACGAACAAGGTCCCTGATAACGTTGTTGCAAACAGGGCAAACATTTTCGCAGCCACCTCGGCGTACTCGCCATCGCCTGGGCCGAAGCGAAACACACAACGACGATAGTCGTGGTTCTCGAGAACGATGGTTGTCCACGTATCGGGATCCTGGCCAGAGCCGAGCAGACCTTGCGTCTTGCATATTGCTTGCTTAATCTCTGTCAGATGTGCTGGTTGGTACTCATGAAGAGGCATATTCCATCCGTCACCAGCCAAGAAGATGTCAAAGTCGAATACCATATCAAGCTCTTTGCTGGATCTCGAGATGTACTTCAAGACTTCTTCTTGTGGCGTGCCAGGAACTTCCCCAATGAGGACGATATCCTCACCATAAGACTGCTCGATCTGGGCCCGGATCTCTTTCAGCCAGACATGTACCAATGGACCATTCATGACATGCCGTGGCTCCGAGGGTTGCAATTCTTCTTCGGGCAGTACTGTCTTCGCATCCGGAAACGTCGGGTCTTTCCAGTAGAAGTTCAAAACGTCTATCCTGAATCCAGAAATGCCTCGAGCAAGCCAAAAAGCGATGGCGGTCTTGTAGATCGCCTTCCGCATGTCCGCATTCAGCCAATTGAGATCTGGCTGCTCAGGTAGACCCAAATGCAGGTAGTACTGATCTCTCTCTCCTCGGCGTAAGTCCACACGCTCCCTCCAAAAGCCGCACGCCAATTGTTGGGCGGTCTTCGTTCTCCATCGAGCCCGATCTTCCCATCCCGCCAGATATAATAATCGCTGTATGGGTTTGTTCTCGACTTCCTGCTTTGCCGGAACCATTCATGTTCGTCGCTAGTGTGGTTGATAACAAGATCTACGATAATTGCGATACCACGTCTCCGGGCTTCTCTCACGAGCACATCGAAGTCAGCGAGTGTGCCGTAGGGATCCCAGACGGACTCGTAGTCCCGCACATCGTAACCCATGTCTTTTTGCGGTGACTCGTAGAATGGAGAGAGCCATATCAGATCAACTCCAAGGTCTCTCAGATGGTCGATTTTGGCAGTGACGCCACGAAGATCGCCGATGCCATCTCCGTTGGAATCTTTGAATGATGCAGGCCAAATTTGGTAGGCTGCTCAAAAGGTCAATATCAAGATCTCTAACGTAAACGCCCATTAATACTACCTGTGGCGTCCTTCCACCATTTCTTCCTGATCATGCCGAGTCTCCTTCGTGTCTGGTTTGATCCTTTGGAAGGTGAATTCGACAAGAGGTACAAGGTGACGGAGACAAGTACCTAGCTACATATATATTGTTCCTAAAACCATTGCGGCCGGACCTCGCTTCCGCGAACACGATCCAGTAGCTTTGCTGTCCAACCACTAATACACATCCTTGCATGCCTGACTGGAAGGCGGCGCAAATCGAGTCAACCAGAAAATACCCGGTAATCGCATGAATTAATCAATTAATCGCTTTCTGATCCCTTTGATCGCACCATGCTACGATTGACTGCTTGGTGACGCGGATGATTGCTTGATGACATGAGTGGCGGCCAAAGATGCGTTATCAATGCTCAAATCAGTGATTGATAGTGTTTTGACAGAGTGACGAACCAAACATCACAAACAATTGATCAACTAGTTGGTCGATCGATTGACGGGACAGAGACTGAAAGCCCACAACTAGCATCATGGGCAACACAGCAAAATATGCGACTTTTCTGCTCTGAAGCTATGACTAACTCAGCAAGATGAGATCACGTTGCTTGAGTAGAAATACTGGTACAGCCATGGGTCCTGCCAACAGAGGGTAGCCCAACGCTGTGAGCGTCGCCCTCGACAGAGATAGAGAGCTTTCATCTCCAACGCTGTCCTTCGTGACCACAAAAA
Organism: Teratosphaeria pseudoeucalypti; assembly: GCA_013403795.1. Classification (NCBI taxonomy): domain Eukaryota; kingdom Fungi; phylum Ascomycota; class Dothideomycetes; order Mycosphaerellales; family Teratosphaeriaceae; genus Teratosphaeria; species Teratosphaeria pseudoeucalypti. The sequence goes on along the minus strand of JABBMZ010000126.1, from coordinate 52,727 downwards.
GCTGTGCTGCCCACACCGTCACGGCGACCATGCCGATGGCGGTATCCCAACTGATCAACCACTTCGCACCCTCAGCGATGTTGATCGCCCTGACCATCTTGGAGGGATATGGCGGCATCAGCGAAGCCGGATGCAGCTGATGGGCATGCTTGGAATCGATCCTTCCTAGCCACACCACAGCTATGATTGATGCCAGCACTGGAGGCCACCACAACAGGGCGGACAGGGCCAGAGCGTAATTGTACGCTGCGTCCAGGGCGACCATGATATCGTGATCTGTATGAAGACCGCCCGGGCGCTGACAATTCCGACATAGAAACACCAGCAGATAATGGCAAGCAGAAATCCAGACATTCCATTGTTGGTACCAGTCGCTGGCAGTATGTTTGAAGCGAATACTGACCAATCGTGGAGCTGGGAGTGCCATCAGTACTGTCGGCACAATGAAACCAATGAGGAAGCTCCACGGGAGCACTTGTAGATGCAAGGGATCCATGCTGACTGCTCGTGCTGTATTCGGTGCAGTGACAGTGGCCAGTTGCAAGGCCAGGTAGATTGGTCCAACGACAGCGATCGAGAAGTCGAAGATCAATATGCCAGGGAGAGTGATACTAGCTGCCATTCAGCATGCCAGCTTGGGAGATGGTCTGGAAGTCCACGACTCTTTACTTACTATGATAGCAGGTCGTGTGAGATTCCGTACCGTAGACTCTCCAACATAATCAAATACCAGCTCCTACTCCACACGCCTAAGTGCCAAAACCCGGCGGCCGTGGTGTCGAGGTGTTGGACATCTTCGACGAAGGCAAGGAAGAAGGCTGATGGAGTCGATGGAAGGTCAGTACAATACTTTCTCAGGAGAGGTCTCACGTACTGATGGGCGCCTTGATTTTCCGGTCGAGGATCGGTATGAGACCTTGGGTTGTCATGGGTTGGAGTTGGTTCCCGCCAGGAGAGACTTGCTCTTCGACGGCCTTCCCAAACAAAGCTAACAGGCCATTGCTCGCTGAAAACATGTATACACACCTGACACCCACCAAAGAGAGGCATAATAACGCTATAATCGCTAGGAGTGCCATCAGAAATTGGCGAAGGAATTGTAAAATTCCTATCCACATATGTGTAGACCATCGGCTCGCGCAATACAAGGCTAGGACCTGGGCTGGTCGCTGAATAGCAGCCGGCGAACGCTGTCCACATCGGCCGAGATGCTCAATCTGTAGCGGGCGTTGGCCTTCGACGGCGCCTACAGCGGTCGCGCCATCGTGAGACATGCGGTCTGCGGCGGGCAAAGATGGCGATCTCAAAACCCCGGCAAGCCGATGCACAACGCTGTGAATAGTCCCGTTTTTGGTCAATCATACCTAGGTACACCAGGCTCCTTTGATGATATGACAGTCAAGTAAGCGCATCTTGCTATATTCTTACTTGACCAGGTCAACTCTCGAATCGAGACGATTCATTCCAATTAGGTCAATTTGGAACCGTGCGAGCCGACTTTCCGAGGCCATCATCACCTCCGCCTCGCTCGCAAAGGGTCAAACGAGGATGCAGCCATGACATAGAGTCAAATAAGCACTATAAGCCTTACGACTCTTCAGCTATCTCACGTATCAACCCTGCAATGTCCTTCATTTCTTTCCTTCCCCTCGGGAAATCATGACCATATGCATGATGATACTCCTTCGCGCGTGACGGATCGCACAGCCTCAGCAAGTGTAGCCCATGGTGGGGATCGATCTCATCCTCGTCGATGCTCCTGATGTGGAGAGTCGGGATATCAATCAACGGGCTCTCGCCATCAATGCCACCTCCAGCGCGACGATCGAAACGACAAAGGCCGTGCACGCCGTCACTGAGAAACGCGGTGCCGTCGGCTAAGCGCATGCCTTTCAGTCGCCTCAGAAGCTCCAAAAGTCGTGCGTGATCGTTCTGGTCTTCCTCGCTGACGCCTTCCTTTGTCCTGAGGGCGGAAGGCCGGAGGAACATGCTTTCGGCTTGTGCGGTCAAGGTCTTGGTATCGACCTCGCCCTCACCAAGCTCTACAGCCTCGAGTCTGAAACATCGCAGTGGTGAGGCTCCGTTGATGAAGACTGCGAAACGGAAGGGTCGATCGATCGCCCAGGGATCCGCAAGTGTTGCTCGAATGATGACCTCTGCGGCTAATGCTGCTCCTCCAGAGTACGAGAGCACGCCGTCAAAGGGGCCTTCTTCTGCAATGATGCTCTCCAGCTCCGTCTCGGTTTGCAGGATCGAAGTTGGATCGAAGGGATTGTAGTAGGTATAGAGCGGTAGATTGGAAAACTGCTTTGTGTATAATGACCAATTGCCTGTCTAACAAATCAATCATCTGAGATACCTTCGCTGGTAGGGCATCATATGGGCTGATGCGCTGGAGGTCGAACAAGCTTTGATCGCTTGGACCTACCTTCAGTATGTCTGACTGTGCCTTGTATAAAGACAAATTCAAACCCTTCCAGCTCTGCTCGGAAGGCAGCTGTCTGTGCCTGGAAGATCTCATTGTTGGAGCCTCGACCGTGCAGACATAGTATCCTCATCGTTGAGACTGAGCTCACGCGCACGATCGTAGGTATTCGCTGAGCCGGATCATGGCCCGGTAGTATCTGCCGGCATGACCCGATCCTACTGTAGTCGGACTGACATTGAAACTTATCCGTGACCCTTGTTGTCCAGATCAGATGGACTGAAACCAGGAGCCAAGCTAAGGCTCTACAGCTTAGCGCTGGGCCATCGTGGGTCCTCGCGAAGTTGATCCATGGTGGTAAAAGCCTTCGCCTCTACAGAATATGTGGCTCAGAGTAAGCAACATGCGGGTCTCACACTCCCCAAAACCTGTCATTCTTGCGTTTGAAGGGAGAATTCCGGCCAAGACACAAGCCTGAACGTTACCTTCCAAGCGGTGTCCCATAGCTTCCGGTGTACACTAACAGTACTTCGGACTTAGTTATAAATGTTTAGCCGATACAACGAGAGGGCATACTAGAACATTCGGTGAATGGTAGGTCTAGGGCTCGAGAAAACCTACAGTCACCGGATCCGATGTTATGTAGCAGTTCACCGAAGCTAGTCAAGTAAGTCGTAAGTAAGTCGTCGTTAGCAGAAGTAAACGCTATAGCTAGTCCGCCATAGCCATGTCCACTTCCTCCTCCGCGGCCGCCCGTTCGGCTGGAGTGGTCTCTCCGTCTGTAGCATCCTCCTTGCCATCTTCTGCAGACTCTGCATGCCGCTCCATGATCTGTTGTACTCGCTCCTGCAGATCCTGCAACTCATGCTCGTCTTCCAGATACCAAGGATATTCGAATTCTTCAGTATCCCAACGGTCTATGTATCGTGTCCACTCGTAATCCAGGACATCTGTTCGCATACCTTCATGCTTTAGTTGTTGCAGGCTCACCAGTCCAGCGGATAAAATCTTTTTCCTAATGACGACTTCTTCGCAAGGCACGTAATATTTCGGAAGAGGCTTGCTATAGTCTCTTGCCCCCAATGCGAGGACTTCGAGCCCGCCTCCATATTCGTTCCTGTGGATCTCAAATACGAATGCTGCGACGTGCTTTGCAACTGGCAGCATGGCGGATAGGGAGATCGGATTAAGCTCACAGCGCGACGTATGAGCATCTCTCCAATACGGAACATCTCCGTAGAGAAGCGGCCAGTTAAGCAGGTTCAGAGTCTTCAGCCTCGGGCAGCAGTCGAAGATGACTCTAGCCATGTCAAAACTGGTGTTTGCTGTGCTATCAGCTCGATCGGACTCGCTTTCTTCGACAGAGTAAGACCCAATGCTCGTGGCCAGCTCGAGCAAGGTATTGCAGCCGTCGAGAATTTCTTGCAGAGATTGTATGGTCCAGAGCTCATATGTGTCGCCATGCCCTGTGATATCCAGCACCAGCGTCCGAAGTGTTGACGCGTGTCTGTTGATAGCCGTGGCGGACGGTATCTTATTCTGAGCGCGGTGGACTCGAAGGATCAGGTCCTCAAGGGCACTAGGTTTGATATGCATCAAAAGCTCATCGATAGATTCTATCGTTGGGTCATCCCTGGTCAAGCTGCCTGTGCCTAGATGGATTATTTCCAGCTTTCGCAGGGACCTTAGGTCATTGCTACGAAGCGCAATGAGGAAATTGGCATCCCCGTTACACAATTCAAGGGAGAGACATGAGAGGTTGTCCAAGGCAAAATAGTCGAACCAGATCTGTCCAGCTGTCCGCATGTTGAGATCAGTAATGTGCAGCCGTGTCAACTCGGGCTTACGCATTGAATGGCGGCCTTCTGTACGAAGCCACGCATCAAACAGAAGGCGCAATGCGTGTTGGGCCTCTTCCTGCTGCGTAATGTTCATTGGCGATCTGTAATAGCGTGCGTCGAACTCCAAGTCGTGGATTCGGGGTGCTTGTCGTAGTTGCAGTCCCCACTGTACGAGATAGTCGGCCGTACACGGAGTGATACGAACCTGCTCAACCACGTCCATGGTTGGCCATGCGCTCGTTTTCATGTAGTCGCTCAGCGATAGCGACTATACTCATCATCACAAGACTCATCTCCCTCCCTATCGCAGAAGTCCAGGTTCCTGAGATTGGGCTGATTTTGCCAGAGAGTGGAACTAAAGGAAATAAAGCGTGGATCATGAGATAGCCAGCTCGTTCCAATTCGGCACTCACATCTACAATGATGCTATCTCCACTTACACAAATCTCTCGAGCTGTCCCTTAGGAAATAGCCCGACCAGGCGTAGCGCGATCCAGGCCCAGAGATTAGTGTCGAGATACCAATATGGCACGGAATCGAGGTAGACTTCCTTGACATATGTGAGTCCAGGATTCGTGCGCTTGCCGAAGACGCATTCTCGAGCCAATGCCACGGCCGATTCGTACGTGGCTGTAAGGTACAGGTTGCGGTAGAGCCGAGGGAGAGCGAGCCTGTTTACAGTGCGACATGTCTGAAGACAGACAGCGAGGTCAGAAGGTGCTACAATCTGATAGACGCGTCAGTATGTCCTGCGATGATCCATAGACGCTCTCTCCCATGTACATACATAGTCAAGAATGCTCTCGAGAAGCTCATCTGGCAGGCGGTCCAGCGTGCCACGTGAGTCGGTCTCCATCCTGCAAACGTGTGTCTATCTCTAGGTTCTGAAGATTCCGACAGTCTTTCTTTGAAGGACGAGACCAGAATAGGGGATGCACATGTACACGGTGGTGTGGGTAGAAGTCAAGGAGGTGGCCGGAGGTTGGCATTGCGGAGATCTCGAAATGCTGACTCATCAGTGAGGTGAGGTCGGGAGTACAAGTACGTACCTTACCTAACTTGGAAGGTAGGTACCTAAAGGTGCCTCAGGTATTTCCTTTCATCTATGAGACCGTACGTACTAATAGTGACAAATCTACGCTAATCAAATTGCTCGAGTCAAGCAGGTTATGTCTGAGCCTTTCCGTCCATGTCCACTATTGAGACAATCTGGACCCTAGAGCTCACAGGCATAGCCAACGTCGATCAGATGGACCAGACCTCCTCATCACTGTAAGATCGATGTTCGAGATAAGTAGCCCGCGGAAGCTACTCCCAACGCCCAGTACGACCACTGCAGTATACATGTACATCGAATGCTGACAGACCCGGAGAATACCCCGAGACAATCATACAATGAGTTGGCGCTATTCCCGAACTGAGGCGGATCTGGAAGGCGTCAGCTATCGCCCTCAAGCTCCTCACAAGGGCCGTGGGAAGCATGTTCGAGGGGACCGTCCGTTGAACAGTCGTAGGCGCCATAGTCCAACTCCGATTGATTGGTTACATCTTGCAAATGCCTATGTTGCGTCAAATAACCACAAAATGCCAGTCACGTTATACCGTGACATCCGACTTAGTATCCGACCTAGCAAGACATTGTACTTGCAAGCCGACTTGGCAATACGCGCTGGTGTTGCTGGCGCGCAGACTCATCATGGGATACAGAGGTTCTGAGTGGTGATCGGCGGGATTCTTCCTTGATCAGGAGTGTGGGAAAAGATCAGGCTTCCACGTTGCCACAGCGAGAGACAAGCTTCACGGACCTAGAGCTCGGACGCTCTGCATCGCTGTCTGCGTGTTCATCAGGCGGACGACGGGGAGAGCAGCCAGCAGCGTGCCGTGATGGCGCAGGTCCACTCGAAGTCTCCATGCTGCAACTTGGTGTCTCTCCGTGATTCTATCGCAGAAGTCGAACAGCTGAAGACTCGTAAAAGGCCTGGACTGTCCGAGACGTCGCATGATGCGCGTGCCGTACAAAAGTCCTTGACACCCCATCCCGCCGATCTCCAACCAAGTCTCCTAAGCTCTCAGCAACACCACCTTCTCCTCAATCGCCATCGCCTCCATAGCCTCCACAAGCCCCGCCAAATCCTCCTCCCTCTTCTTCAACGGCGTCGCCGGATCGACCATATACGCATACAAGTGATTCGCAAACTGCAGACAATTATTCGACACGATCGAATAATCCGGGTACTTCGCGCAATACGCCTCCGCCCGATCCTCCACATCGTCCCACTTGACCCCCGACGGGATGGGCCCTAGATCCTGCCACACCACGTACGCCTTGTCGAAGTCCGAGCCGATCCAGTCCATGCCCTGCGCGCCGTTGATCGCCAGGTCCTCGCCGTTCTTCGACGGTCCGCCGAACGAGATCTTGGTCGGGTCGTCCCTCGGGTTGAAGAGCTCGATGCCGTTGGAGCGCCAGTCACGTTTCACCTCCTGCGTGCGGCGGACCACCTTGCCGCAGGCGTCGCGCTCCGAGACGACTTTGCCGAGACTGCGCGAGACGTAGCCGGCGATCAGGGCGTAGTGTTTCGGGATCATGTTCATGGTGTACTGTCGAGGGTACATGAGGCGCAGGGCGTAGCCGTCGTTTTGTTTCCAGGCGTAGTCGCGGGGCCGCTTGCTGGAGGCGACCAGACGCTGCATGCGTGGGGTGTCGACGTAGGTGGTTTCGACCGCGGGCGCGGCGGCCGCGCGCTTGGCCTCACGTTGGCACTGGTCGTTCTTGTCGCCTGTCTTGGAGGGGTTGTCGCCCTTGGCGGCGGGGCGGTCAGGCACACTGGTGGCTTTGGTGGTAGGAGAGTCGAGCGAAAGGGTGTGCTTTTTGCCAAAGACCTTGAATTCGGCTTTGCCTTCCTTTTCGATGCCCTTGACGCACCCTTCGATGATGGCTGGCGTCGCCGCGATCTCGATGGCGTCAGCAATCTCGCCAACGATGGGGATGAGGTCTTCCAGCAGCTCGAGAGGTGCCAGCAAGGCAGGGACGGCGACTCTGCAGAAGGCCTTGGCCGCGACATCCAATGCTGCTTGCTCGGCCACCGCTTCTGCCGCCGCTTTGGCAGCACTCTTCAGATCGTCCTCTAGACTCGACGAGGTCGGCTTGAAGTCGGAACAACAGAAGCTTTGTAGGCCACCATGGCAGTTCTTGTCACCCTTCTTCGCATCGTGCTGGTTGGTATTCGTCGTGAGTTCTGTCTCGCCTGATGCACATCCCTTGATGCAGCCGAGGCCTGCACCGCGATATCCGCGCCATTCACACGTCCCGGTCTGTGTCTTGGAATCACAGCAGAGACTGCGATAGGTCTTGGCCGTGCAACGCTGGTTGGTGCTGATCTGTCCTGGTTGGCCATTGAATTCAGCCACTTCAGTAGTGCCTGCCTTGCAACCAGCGTTGCAGTCGGACACATAGCATTTGAGACCGGCGAGCATGTCCTTGGAGCTCTGATCGGCATCGGCTTGCTGGGACGAGGTGACACTGGCCCCGGCAGCCGCTGCAGCACCACCAAATCCATTGTCGGCAGTCTGGTCGACCTGATCCATGGCCCACACCATGAGTCCACCCAGGCAGCGGCTATTCGCAAAGTCTCGCTTCTGCTTGAAGGTGTCGCTATCATCGTATGACACCCACTGATCGCTACCCCAGGTGATGTACTTGACGGCCGCCGTCTTGTCCCATTTTGGGGTGAGTTTGTTCTGGGAAACGATGTCGGCAATCTCCTGGTAGTCGAGAATTCCAGATGCTTTGGAACAAGATCCAGCCTTGGCGCCGCCAGTGAATTGGCAAACACCGTTGGGCGTATTACAGCTGGGGTCTTTGAGTGTGAAGCTGCGGCCGTACCACCCCTGACCCATGACGACCTTGTTCGAATCCACGCCTGCTCGCCACAAAAGATCGAGAGCAAGGTCGATCTCCGTGATGTTCGTGTGAGGCGCGATGTAGGGTCCGACGTATGTGGATTGGGCGTCCCAGGTCCCGTGGAGGTCGTAGGCCATCAGATTGAACCAATCGACGCTCGATTGAATGCCGGTAAGGTCGAAATGCTGTAAATACCAGTAGGATGTCGGAATGGTCACTGTCAGCCCATACTTCGTTCCGAAGGCTGCACGCATCTCCTTGGTAAGGGTCACGTAGTTTTCGGTATCTGCAGCTACGCCTCCACGATCGTCTGCACCTGGGTATTCCCAGTCAAGGTCGCAACCGTCAAAGCTGTAGGTATCCATAAATTTGACCAGGCCGTTGATGAATGTGGCCCGGTTCTCCGCAGAGCTCACCATGGTACTGAAGGCCTTTTGCGTGCTTCCCGGATCTGTGAAGGACCATCCACCGACTGAGATGTAGGTTTTCAACCCCGGTTTCTTCTGCTTCAGAGCGGTGAAGCGACTGTATAACGAAGCGCCATTGGAGTCCATGGGGGTTATAGTGAAGGTGGATGGATCGAAGAAGGCGAAAGCAAAGTTGATCGAAGTAAACCCGTCCAGGTTCAGATCCTCAGGCGCAACACTCTGACAGTCCCTGGTATTGGCCCAGGACTCATAGTAGCCGACGTTGCGGCCACTGACCGAATTGCCTCCTGATGAACAGGTAGGCCTTTTGACATCGCCGCAGGTGCCGTACTTAGTGCTACAAGTCGAGTACTCGGGGTCGGCAGAGTTGGTCCATGTACAGAACTCAGAAGTAGAGCCACAGAAGCCATACTCGGAACAGCAGACGTTCAACGGGCATGTCTGTTCACCGGTTGGCGCATATGGACCGCACTCGGCCTTGGCATCGCAATTGTGCTGGCATCCCGTTCCACAAGATTTTGAGGAATAGCCGCAGAGATTGTCGCTGCCGCAGCAAGCCCCATTTGCGCAAGGCGTGTCAGCATTGCAAGTGCCAGTAGGGAGGTCTCGGGTGGTCAAAGGGAACGAATGCAGCTTGGACTTCCAGCTCGACTGCCGCGCATCAACGACGGGTTTGACTTGGTCATCAAGCGACCGTTTGGTGGTACTCTTGACACCAGTGCAATACTGTACGGCGGCGCGATCAGCATCTCTCTCGAGCTCTACGACGATTCACCATACGACTCACATAATACCCTGCCCAGAACTGTGTGCTACAATCCTGGCCGTCCAGCCCCAGTTGCGTGTTCCACTCGTAAAGCTGATCCGCCGTGATCTGATTCTCTTGCGCGAAACTCGAGCAAGTATCGCCACTGACGACCTTGAAGAACTTATCGCAGTTGTCGACGATGCCAGACTGCACCGGTGATGGCGTTGCTATGGCAGTGCTCGTGGGACTCGACGCAACGGATGTGGTTGTGGGTGCATCGACGCAATAGTAATAACCAGCCCAGAACTCCGTGGAGCAATTCTGGCCTTGCGGACCCAGCTGGGTGTTCCATGTATAGAGCTGAGCCGTGCCAATCCCCTGATCGGCAGCGAATCCGGCGCACGTGTCGCCGGAGCTTGTCTTGGCATATTTCTCGCAGTTGGAAACAATGCCGGATTGTGTAGGAGTAGGAGCTGCTTGGCCGGATGAGACCGAAGTAGGCGTCGCTGAGGGCGTAGGCTGGCTCGCCTCGATACCAATGCAATACCAGTATCCGCTCCAAAACTCTGTTGAGCAGTACGCTCCGGCGTCTCCCAGCACGCTGTTCCAGAGATAGAAATCGGCTGCAGTGATGTTGTGCTCCTGCACGAAAATGTAGCAAGTATCACCAGCCGACGCATTGCTATATGACACGCAGTCGGAGACGATGCCAGATTGCGTGGGGGATGGAGCACTCCCGCCAGCTGCGACAGACACAACTGGATTGCCGGTACCAGTCACGGTCTGGTTTCCAGTGGAGCTGGCATCACCGCCACCACGCTCTTGCTGCCCTGCGTCTGTCGAGGACGTATTGACTGGCGGTGAGATGTATGCTCCACCCGGGGGCGTGGTGCACACGTACTGCGGCAGCAGCTGATCGCAAGTACCTTGAAAGTTGGGGTTGTATTGTGCAAGCTGCTGCGTAGTGATGTTGTGCTGCGGCGTCGAGACGTCGGCGACAAGCTCATCGCTGCTGCTCGTCAGTTGAAGTATTCGTTATGTTGCAAGAGGGCGTTCCCTACCAAGTAGAATTGACTGAAGCCGAGTAGATAGAGCATCCTTTCGGCAAACACCAAGTGGCACTTGTATCATTGGTGTCCGAGAGATCACAGCCATAATTGCCGAATGCCTGGTACAGATCGCCGCTGGTGACATTCAACGCGGTCGATAATGCGTCGCAGAAATTCAAGGACCCCGAGTTCCCAAATGCCGTAGCCACTTCTTCCAACTGACCGTACGTCAGTGTCTGGCCTGTACATGTGGCATTCGAGTCGGTCCCGTCATCCGTCGTGACGACGTTGGGAAGAATAGCAGTGGGGCCATCAATAAAGGGCTGCAGAGTGCTGTTGACAGGTTGTCCGTTGAAATACCCTGGTGCATCGGAATAGTCCGGCGTCAGACGGACGATGAGATCCGGCATCTGGTTGTTAGCGCACACCTCAATAATGTCATAGTACTGCTCCACCAGGTAATCAGAATAGTCCAGATCCGGTAAGTACGGCGATGCCAACCGTAGGAAAAATGTCTTGATGAAGCATGTGCTGCAGAGGAGGTCGTTGGAGTACAGGTTGGAAATGCGCTGGTTGTAGTCAGTGACATTCGTCGGGTCGAGACATTGAGGTTCATTCTGGTTGACCGCTAGAGAACAATCGGGACGAATGATGTCGGAGCCGACCCAATCGTAAGAGTCGATCAGACAGTACCCGCTCGTCGAAGACTGCCGTTTGGAGGTCGAGGATCCATCATCGGTGCCGTCCGTCTCATTGTAGGCTGTCAAGATGCTTGCGGCAACTCCAGCGTCGGTCGAGATATTTGTGGTCGGAGTGAGACAGGCGATGTTGAGGCCATCTAGAGTGCGGCCAGGTATGGTACACGGCGGAATTTGTTTGCCCGAAAAGGTCAACATGTCATCGGCACAGTCGCTATAGACGCTGTTGGACCAGTCCTGGGCGGAAGAGAGACAGTCTTGTGAACACAGTGCCGTTACGTTATCGATGTCCCAGAGGTAGTTATCCACGGTGCCCGCCATGGTGAGCAGAGTCTGGTCGCATGCGACGGTCGTATTCAGCGCGGCGAGACAGCCGCTGCTGATGTTGAACGCATCAGCAAGTGTGGTGGCGTCTATGCTCGGGTACAAGCTGAATTGCGCCACGGTCTGGGTAATGATGAGCGTCCCAAAGACGCCCAGGACATGATGGAACATCATGCAATGGAATGGAAGCGATTGTAAGGTTGAACTGAGTCGAAAGAGTGGGCGAGAGACTGCGTCAGGTGAGTAATGAGTGTGTAAGGGACAACGTCCGCTGGACAGGCACAGAAACAACCCGTCCAGCGTGAACAAGAACAGGGCCTGACAGACTTATATGGCAGCGAGCAAGCCGTGTACGGGATGGCATGCCGACCTGCCACGAGCCAACCGCCTCCGTCCATGTCGGTGGCTTCAGCTAATATCTCAGCTTGCCGACTTGGGAGTCACTCATCGGCAAGGGTAGGGTACGGTATGTAGTGTCTGGAATCCTCAGCCGCAGGAGATGATCAGGAGGCAGCACCGAGTGAGCCCGAGGAAGCAGCTGTGCCGCCCCAGGCATTGATTTCAAGTTGTCTGTAGCGTGGACCTGGTCGCTAGACCTGGACGAGAGAAGGACCTGGTCGCTAGACCTGGACGGGAGAAGGAGGACCTGATGGAGGCCCATTGTTGACATCCTGATTCGCCTTAGGTTGCGTTACAAGCTGGTCTCGTTCTGTGCTGCTCTCGCCCTGGCCTGTAGATGGCGGTGGGGATGGCGCACTGTGGCGCTCAGACAATTTTCCCAGACTTGTCTGTGGTTGCATAAAAGGCGCATATGCAAGCGCGTTAGGACTCCGCATATTTCATGCCATTTGAGGAATGGACCCCTAGCGAGTACGGCCTTTCATCTCGTCTAGAGCAGTAGTCGCTCGGCCCAAAGCCCACATCCGTATAACTGGTAGGGACATGTTACCTCATGTACCTCATTATGATTATTAGAGTGTAGTAGTGTAGGTACATGTAGTCAGACGGGATGCAGAGGGTGAAGTCAGCGTTTATTCGTGGTATTCGGCACCAAGCAAAAGTTGATATATTACTTGACGATGCAAGGGTCCCCCTTACTAGCCTCAATTAGCAGTTAGCCAACATGCCACCATCCCGTACGCCGAGTCCCAGCCGTCGGCACCACACTGGGCTCATGTCACTCTTCATCGTCGGAGTCTGTCTCGAGAGTCAAGACCTCTGACCTACTCACTCCGCCTATGCCCTCTCACTCCGCCTATGCCATATCGTGAGGACTGAGGAGTTGGCAGACTGTACTAGTTGCTTGCCTACAACTCCTCGCCCCGACCATGTGGACGGCATTGCTCGCCCCGTTCAGTGCAGAGCATCGCGCGAGACACCAGCTGGATCTGGTGGATCAATACTATGCCAACTTGACGAGGGGTAAGCACCCTCCATCGCCTCAAGATGAAGTCTGGCCACGAGACTACATGGATTCCGGGTGGAACGCGAGCACTAATGCAGACCCCTTCGTACACGCAGAGTCCCTCCAATCCCTCTTTCGGTCTGATCTGCGAGACGCCTTGAAGCGCCAGGGCCTGCAGACACAGCTGGAACGCACGTTCAATGGATACGCCATTCTCGACCAGTCTGGACGGGGAGGTATGTTACACCCTCGTTGCAGACAGACCGTGCCCCGTCGTCCTCTACGCCACACATCCACTCCTTCAGATCTCCTCAAGATCGCAGAGCTGACCGCACACAGTCTGGACCCGAGAACAACTCGGAAGCTTACTACTATCCAATCATCTCAGCAACGACGAACCGCTGACAGCGCTCCTATGGCGCTGCCTGATCTACAACGCTTGCTTCCCTTTCGCCACTCCACCAGAAGATGTTGCGACCCTCGACTCGGAGGCCTGGATGCAGGCGGCCGCGTTGTTGGCGACCGACACTTCACGAGACTTCAGCCGCAACAGAGCTACCGTGTCCCTTTATGAGGGGTCGAGCCCATCATCCAAGAAGAAACGTACCTGGCGACGGTTCGTCAGTCTCGCTTCCGACGCCCAGCATAGAGCCCAAACGTCGATCAACGACAATTGGCATCCGCCGGATTGGCTCGAAGAGGTTGCAATGGTTGTCTCGACGCAACTGCCGCTTGATCTGAAGACCAAGATTCCTGCATATCACGACATCCAACCCAAGATCCGGAAGCTGGAGGAAGAAACTTCTCGCACGAGCGAGGCCGTGAATAGGTCTATCGGCGTCCCGTATCGGGAATTCGTCAGTTTCTTTGCAGCTATTATGTCGATTCGCCACCCAGATACTGCGACAGATGGGAGCGGAGAGGAAAGGTCATGGCCTGAGATTGATCCGGATGCCGATGGTGATGTAGTGGACGCATTAGTACGTGCTGTCCTCGAACGTGGTGGTCTTCATGCGGAGGGCAAGGATGTGGGTTTCAAGGAATACAGTGCATTTTGCGATCGATTCGTGAGTCCTCCACTCTTCATCGCCACCAACTGCCACAGAAAGCAAACAGCTTACGCGCATATCCCCAGTCCTCCCCGACCTTCAGCTTCGACGCGCAAATCTCCTCACTCTGGCAAGCTCTGCTCTTCTCTCCAAGCCCGCGACAACCGCAAGACACTTCGCCCCATCAGCAGCAGGATGCCCATCCATCCACCGCCTTGCTCCAAGCCCTCACCTTCCTCTCCCCTTTCGACTTCGACCTCCAGCAAAGCAAACTAGACTACACCTCCCACATCACTCCAACCACGCACGCAGACGTCATCAAAGCGCTCACCAAGCCCTATTGCCCCAAACTCGTCGTCGTGCACGGCGTCACCACGGCGCCGAATGACGGGGACGCGAAGGGAGAAACAGCACTCTTCACCATCCTGACCTCCTCGCCACTCTGGTGCGCTTTCGAGGGCAGCAGCACTCTCACGCTGGATTTCAAGGTCGGTGAAGACCACCACATGCTCGAAATGGCGCCGCGAGCGCGGGGATTACAGTATGCGAACGCGGAGGCGAAATTCCGCGACATCGTCGAGATCGCCGGGGCCGCCCTCTCGTTCGGCAGACCGCTGCACGAAGCTACGACGTCTTCGGGGTTGACGCTGGACTTCGCGGAAGGCACGGCGACGATGGTCTGTCCTCCCGGCCGTCCGGGGCAGAGTGGGCGGAGGGAGACATACATCGGCATCGAGGCAGGGCCCCAGAAGCGCGCCCCGGGCAGATCTGGGGGTTCGGGAGCGGAGTCGGGATGGCGGGAGACGACCCGCATGCAGCGCGTCGAGGTCTACAATGTGCCCGGCGGTGTGGCCGAAGACTTGGAAGTCGAGAGGTAATCATGAATCAGAGCGGAGCAGCCTCACCATACCCACATGACACCACCTCCATAGTCCCCACAACATCCACGACCGCCCAGTCGTCCTCGTCCCTGCACATTCGCGCCAGACGCAGATCCCACGCCCCGAACCAGAACAGCAGCGACAATGGAGTCCCATCGACGCCATCTGAGTGCATCGATTCAAGCGGCATACTGTCAGATAAGACTGAATTGTACTCCATCCACATTCATCCTCCAAGCCACAGCGGAGTCACAGCCAAGGCCGACATGACCCAGCACGACTGAGGCAGTGAATCGAACTATGCATACGAACAATCCCCTTGACGTCGAGACGTCAGCGGGAGATGGACCGATCGAGTCGTCCGTGGATCCGCCTATGAGGTATGGATCGCATGATGGGTGACGGTGCCGTCGTCCTCGTCGTGGGATGGGAAAAAGGCCTAGTAGACATGGGTTGGGTAGTTGCGTTGCTTGCTTGTTGTATACGTGGATCAAAAGGACGGAAAGACTAAGAAGAAAGATTGAAGTGAGAATCTGAGAATGGCCATGCGTTCCGTCCTCATGCCATGACCAGCCAGGCCCATGCCATGAGTGAGTGATACGGATCGAAAAAACCGGAATTGTGAAAGCCTACCAGGAAGCTCTGTCTCTACATAGCTGTCGTGCGCCTCTCATCTCTGAATCAAGAGAGAGAGAGAGAGAGAGAGAGAGAGAGAGAGAGAGAGAGAGAGAGAGCGAAGAGTCTTCCGTGAAATGTTCTACCTTGCCTCGTCTCTGCTCCCCTCTCCCAAATTATATGGCGGACCGTCCGTTCGCACCTAGCCTGGTTCACCATTGGGCGAACGTCCTGTACGCGAAGCAAAAAAGTCTCGACTTCAATCTACATCCCCGAAAGCTCCACTACACTACATTACACCTTTTGTCGCGGAGCATCAATACCGCGCACCACTGCCACCCACCCCGATGACCCCACCCAACCGCCCCAACACCAACTCATCGACACCGGCCCGACACTCCCCGACGGCGGCCGCGACGCCCAGGATGCTCTGCTCGAAGCCGATCAGCGTCTGGCTCAGCTCCTGCACCGTATCCTCCTGCTTGACGGTCCCGCTGACGCCCGCCCGTTTGGCGGCCAGCTGCTGCGCCTGATGCACGGCGCTCTGCTCGATGACTTTCATGTGGGCTTCGATTTCCGAGAGATGCGCGTCGTAGGTGGCCAGTTGTTTGCTGAGGTCCGTGGCGAGGGGCGTGAAGTAGTTGTTGATGAGGTCGGTGTCGTAGGTGTCTTCGGTCGAGGCGTCGGTGGACGTGGCGGGGCGAGCGAGGCGGGGGGCGTGGCCGAAGGTCGGGGCCAGGGCGGCGCTGGGGACTTGGTAGCCGGGGGGGAGCTTGAGGTTCTCGATGACGCGTTGGCATCGCTGGAAGTCGTTCCAGTCGTGCTCGGCGAATTGTTTCCGCGCTTCGGTGAGGTGTGCGTCCTGGATGAGGACGTTGTCTACGTTGTCGGCTTTGTCCTTGATGAGTGCCACGTCGGGTTCGATGCTGGCCACGTTCTGAGGGTGCGAGGAGTTCATGAAGTTTTGCACGTCCAGGGCGTACTTTTCCTGCTTCTTGATCATTTCATCGAGTGCCTCGAACTCTTTCCTCAAGTCGTCCTGCAGGTCCTGGAATCGAGTCGTCCCTCTCAGGTCATTCACGCCCACATTCACCGCACCCACGGTGGTCGTCGGCTGTGGAGCATTTCCCTGGCCCATACTCAGCCTGGGCACGAAGTTGGCGGGCATCTGAGACTGTCGATATTGGGCAGAGGGGAGGAGTGAGGGGATGGTCTGGGCGGGATATGCGTGGACGCCAAAGGCCGAGTGGGCCGGGGCAGGGTTGTTGCGGGCCTCGTTGGCCTGGTGGAACATGTTGCCGCCCCATGAGGCCTTGGGGTCTGGGGCTGTCTTTCCGCCAAATAATTGCGTGGTGGTGGAATTCCCAAACAAACCTCCGCCCGTGGTGGTTTGCTGGGCGGCGGGAGCAGCGGTGCTTCCTCCAAACAAGTTGGACCCGGTGGTAGACATAACGGTGGTGGACGAGCCAAAGAGCCCGCCGGGTCTGGACTGATTGGTGGCGGTGTTGCTGAAGAGGGAGCCGGCAGTGTTTGCTGACTGATTGTTGGTGGCGGTGTTGCTGAAGAGGCCCCCACCGGTGTTGGCTGACTGATTGGTGGTGCCGGTGGTGGTGGCGGTGTTGCCGAAGAGGCTCCCGCCAGTGTTTGCTGACTGATTGGTGGTGGTATTCCCAAACAAACCTCCGCTCGGCGGCGGCGGCGGCGGCGGCGATGTCGCGGTGCTGGACCCAAACAGACCTCCACCCGGCGGCGGCGGCTGAGTGGTGGCGGTGGCGAACAAGCTGCCACCAGCGGGAGGTTGACTGTTCTGATTCTGGTTCTGGTTCTGCTGCTGCGAACTGGAGGCCGAGAGTCAGTCAGTCCGTCAGTGGAATGGGATGGAATGGAATGCGGGACGACTCACAACAAAGAGTTGGTCTGGCCCGTGTTGAGGCTCAGACTATTGCTCCGTCCGAAGGCCATTGTCCTTTTGATGGGATTTGATGGATTTGCTTGATCTTACGATGATGGATTTGATGGAGCTCGTGTCATCTCGCCGTCGATCTCGAACTGAAGTTTCGCGTGGGCGACGACGCGCCGGAAACATCGAGGTCGCGGTGCCAATCAATATATTGCTTGATCGCCCATCAATGTCCGGTGGGATTACCGAAAGCTTCACTTCCACCAAGCACCAGCTCGAGTCCCCCATCAACATTGATTGATGAGCAGAATGGAGGATCACGACGACGACGATGACTTTTATGGCGGCGCCGGCGGACCACAGCACCATGATGAGCCCACTAACGGCAGTGGGCAACAACTCAACGACGAGCAGATGGACGACGACGACGACGACGACGACGACGAGGAAGAGGAAGACGACGACGATGTACGCATAACATAACATATTCTGTCCATAGCCCAAGCGTAGTATATTGATATGCACACGTAGGACGTCCAGTTCACCCTAGAACGACCAGAAGGTGCCAAGCCCGAACCAACCACGTAGGGCCCCTCCCCTCACCCTCTCCCATCACCACCACCACCTAACCCTCCTCCCAGCCGACCCCCCATCAAACCCTCCCCCTCCCACGACCGCACCGCCTCCCAAGACCCCAAACCCAAACCCAGCACTCCGTCCATCAAACCCGAAACACCCCGCACCAGCTCCGTCGCCCCCACGACCACCACCACCACCACCACCACCACCACCAAAGGAGGCACCCTCACCCACAACGGCAAACAAGGCAAAGACTTCCCCGCCCACCGCACCTCCACCCTCGACTTCTCCCGCATCCCCACCTGGCCCGACCCCCGCAAGCCCCTCACCGACCTGGACATCGACGCCGACCTGGCCGAGAACTCCAAGCCCTGGCGCCTCCCGGGCACCGACATCACCGACTTCTTCAACTACGGCTTCGACGAGTACAACTGGGCGCTGTACTGCGGTGAGCAGCGCACCATGGCCAGCGAGATCGTGCGCATCAAGGAGCGGGACGCCACGTTCAAGAACATCATGGGCGCGGGCCCGGGCGGCGGCGGGCCCGGGGCGGCCCCCAGCGGCATGCCGAGTATGGAGGAGTTCATGCAGCAGATGATGCAGTCCGGCGGCATGGACATGATGCAGATGGGGCCGATGCCGGGGATGCCGCCCGCGGGCATGGGAGGAGGGGGGATGGGCCAGCCGTTTGGCGGCGGCGGCGGCGGAGGCGCGCAAGGCGGGAGCGGGAATAATACGCCCGCGCAGTTTGGGGCGCAGGGTTTTCAGCCGCCGCAGGGACCCTCCGGCGGGACTGGGTTCGAGGGCATGGGGATGATGGAGCAGGGCATGGGTGGGCAGAGGGGTGGGAGGGGACGGGGGAGGAGGTGGTAGGGTGTTGGCGGGGGAGGAGGTGGTAGGGTTGCTGGCGAGGGAGTTCAGTGGCGTTAAAGACTGAAGTCCACGTTCGTCGCGGAGTCAAGGCGGCTTGTCTTGTGGAGGTATATACCCGAATGACATGATGCATGCATGCATGAGTTGAAATGACTTCACCAGGGCGCTTGGACGACCGTCTCCCAGAAAATCGTACTATGATCCGTGAGGAAATCATGAGAGCGTATTGAGGTACAACCCTCCTCGTCAACATCACCTCACCACCTAGCTAAGAAAAGAGTCCCGAAACTCGCGCAAGAGAATTCCCTCTCTTCACACAGGGCACACTCGACGACGACGACGACGACGACGACGACGAAATACCAAACGCGAGATTCAAAGCACACCTCACCCACCCACAACATGAATCACTCGCACCCCCGAACCACACCACAAAAAAGAAAAAAGTCAAGTCGAACGGCCCAGCGGCCTGACGACGACGACGATGATGATCAAAAATTTTGTTCCCCGTCTAGCACGGTAGTCAGTCAGAATAGGTCGTATGCATTGCCTTGCCTGCCATGCTCCTATCCTCCCAAGTCCTCAGGGCACTCACTCTGCCCCCAACAATGGGAGAATGAAAACCCGCCCACATCCATCTCCCCAACCCGACCCACCCCGCCATGTCGTACAATCATAAGAGAGGAAGCCAGATGTGAGCGCTGAGACAAAAAGACACATCCACAACTTCTCAAAGACCTCTCGCCCGAGCCAGCACGTCGTCTGCTCCCTCCTCCTCCTCCTCGGAAGAGAAAGCACATATGTTACAGATCCCATCTCATCATCACCAGGGAAAAAAAAATTCGTCGAGCAAAAAAAGACCAAGAACAAAAACAAGAACAAGAGCCAAGTCTACCCGCTGCCGCCGGTCCACAGATGCGTCAACCACCCCGGATTCCCAATCTCGTTCCGCGCCGCCCAGTCCGCGATGTCGCCGCCGTCGATGAAGGCCGCCAGGTCGTCGGCGCTGAGCCGCGTCTGGAGGTTGTTGAACCACTGCTCCTTCTGGTACGCGTCCCAGACCTGCGGCTCCGCTGGGAGCGCGCCCCCCGGATGCGCGTGCGGCGGCGGGTATGCCGAGTGCCCACTATACCCCGGCGTCGGCTGCTGAGACGCGCCTGGCGGGGTGGGCGCGTGGACGCCGTTGGTGTAGCCCGTGTGCAGGGGCGTGGGAGTCGGCATCGGGTACGATCCATTCTGCGAGGTCCAGCCGACGTACGAGGGCCGGCGGTCAAAGGGCGGCGACGGCTGGGACTGCGTGGTGGCGGAGTGAGAAGCGGGCGACGTGAGGCTGGGGAGGGTGTTCCCGACCGGGGTGTCCGCCGAGTATGCAGGCCTGAAGTTGTTGATTTGTTGCGCATAGTTGGGTTGCGTCGCAGGCTGCTGCGATTGTACGGCTGGCTGAGAATGCGGCGAGTACGACTCGTAGCTCCTGAACTGAGCGCTGCTCGGGCCTGAAGCGCTCGCTTGCCGGCTTGGGGCCGCCCCGGCGACGGAGTTGATGGCATTCCAAGGTCCGCTTTCAGGCCTGTTCGGATCAGCTGGACGGGCGTCGTCCTCACTCTTGACCGTCGTGCCGTTGCTGCCTTCTTCGTACAATGTGTCAGCGCCTTGCACACTGCGCCGCAGAGCATCCGCCATCTCCACATCTTGATCCTCCAACGCACCAAAGTCCTGCAGAGTCCGCTCGATGAGCTTGAACTCGTCCAAGCCACCACCCAGACCACCCTCGCGCAGGCTCAGATGGCGCGTCGAGCAGGGACTCTCGTTACCGTCCGAAGCCGGCGCTTCGGACGAGGCCACATTCTTCCGATACTCCTTCTTCATACGCAAGAAGTATCGATGCATCCGATTGATCGTGATGAACCAACCGTCCGCCATGTGCAGCTTCGGCCGCATCTGACCGATCATCTCCAGTGCCTTCTTCGCAGCCTGAAACCCCTGGCTCTCACCCGCCTTGCGGGCTTCAGAGCTATGTCCCGAGACGGGCGAAGGCTGTGTGCACATGTATCCGTCCGGGTCCATCCACGGGAAGTTGATGCAGTACACGCCCACAAATGCGACGGTGTAGATGGCGAAACCGACGATGGGTGTCTCCACGAGGGCGTTCCACTCCTCGCAGCTTCGAACGAGATCCATAATGTCGCGCGCTGCTTTGAAGCACTCGCGAGCGCTCTCCTCCCAGAAGCCTGCCGGAACATCGTACTGGTCGGATGTGAATCGTGGAGCGTCCATCGGGCCCTCGGGCTTGGAACATCTGATGGGAATGAAAGGCACGTATTCTCGATGCAGCATAATCTGACAGAGCGAGTACACGGTGTGCACGAGCGTGTACGGCGTCGACGTCTTCAAGCTGATGTGAGCCTGAACGTTCTGCGGCGTCAAAGTGTGTTGTCGCGGAAGACTCGATTTAAAGTCAATCAGCTGGCGGTACATCTTGTTCCAGCCGCATCGCGAATCCCATGGCGGGTATTGCTCAATCCTGAGAAGCTCACGTCAACACACACGTACACACCGACTTGGATGGAGACTCTACTGACCTGCGACCACCCGAACACGACCACTGCACGACCCTGCCATAGATCTCCAATATTTTAATGTAGCGACTGACCAGACCCTCGTCTGGGCCAATCTCAAGTCTACCCTTGTCCTCGTCTTGCTGACTCTTGGGTGGCGAAGGCGCAGAACTGTGCTCTGGGGTGTTTTTGCCTGTGCCTAGCAACACTGTCGCTTCTCGTTGCTGCTGTACCTCAGCTCGCGCCACCTTGTGCTCGTCCTCACCGAGCATCAATGTCCGCACTTTCTCCGCGAATAGAAATGATCGTTCGCTTGCCGGCAACTGTATGCGTAAATCAGAAGCGTGTAGCATCTGTGGCCGATACTTGCCCGAACTGAGGTATCGATCCATGATGTAGCAGCTCCAGAATGTGCGACGCCGAATCTCCTGCTGAATGAATGCATCTTCGTCCGTCTTGACCGTCGTAGGCGAATTCCGCCGGCTATGATCGATCCCCAACCGTTCGGCTTCACACTTCAACGCCAAAGAGCGAGACATGGGCTCGTCGTCGAGATCGAGCTCGTACTGCAGACCCATCGCCTGTGCGGCCCTGATCGCCACACCAATCGTGACCCACGCCTTGGCCCCTCTGCACATGCCCCATTCATGTAAACCGAGCATCAGCGTGGCCTGCGTCCGTTCGATGTCATGAGTCATACGATGATCAGTCCAGCTGGACGCCAACCGCTCGTTGGCAGCTGCAGCGTAGTACTCTGACGCGATCAGCGGGTTCGCGGGGCGATTCGATGCTGTCGGTGAGTGGTGAGCCACCAGACGTGGGTGGAAGCGAGCGGTCAGGGCCAGGAACGCCAGCAAGAACTCGGGTGACCCAGGAGGGCGCGCATTGCTACTCAGGTCCGAGGGTGCAGGCATCGCAGCGGGCTGCTGCATGCTGGCCTGCCGGAGCGGCTTCAGAAACGTCGGAGGGTGCAAGAACGGCAAGTCCGCGGAGTAGTGGACCTGGAAGATGTCGAACAACTCCTGCCAGACCGTCGGCGTCAGCAGCCTCGGATCGATCGCGTCAAGCAGCGGTCGCGGGCTCTCTCGTGGAGCAGCCGAGTTCGCGACAAACGCCGTCGTGCTCTTCCGGGGTCGCTGCCGCCTCTCGACCTCGCCATTCTCCACCTTGCCGCCAGTGTAGCTGTCTCTGCGCCGGCTCCCTCCCGCTACCGGCGACGGATAGGAGCACTCCCGCCCCGAGTTCTCGCACGAGCGGCACGTCGTGCCCACGCCACTGTTGACGCACTTCACCTTGGAGCGCCGGCAGCGTATACACGCTATGCTAGAGCGCATCCGGCCCTGCGGCGGCCTCGGCGAGGGCGCTGAGGCAGCGACGGAGGGTTGGTCGGCGGGATCGAGGTCGGCGGCGGTGGGGGTCTGGTGGAGGGACTCGACGGCGTGGGCTTGCAGGGTGGTCTGCAAGAGGGACTCGGCCCCTCGGGTGTTCTGGTCGGCGGACTCCACGATGGCGGTAGTGTTGAGAGGATGGCGGCGCGGTGGAGGGCCGAGCAGAGGGAGGTGGAGGCTGGAGGGAGGGAGGGAGCTTGCGCCAGTATGCACAGCTGAGCGAGTTGGGAAGGGGGCGCGTGGAGCGACGGGTCTCGACTGCCCACATGCGCCAGGCGCAGAGGGCGGGCTGTTACTTGCCGGAGTGGAGGCCGCGAGCGCCGTGTTCTCGGTCGGCAACCTCGGACCGGTGGGGGGGGGGAATAACAATGGCGATTGAGAGAGTTTTTTCAGTACATTATTGATCGATCAATAATACTGAATCAATCAATGGCCTTTCAATGTTGATGTTGAGCCTCACGACGCGTTCATCATCGTCGTCGTCATCATCATGATCCTCATCATACCACCACTACTACCTACTACCGTACCGCCCGGGCAAGCAAGCGAGACAGCTGCAGGTGGGCTGCTCGGAAAGGTGCATGTCACTCTCACCCTCACACCCTCAGTCTTTCCCCACCCTCAGCAGCGTTCATGTCACTGTATGATTCGCGTTATTAACGTAAGAAATCAGTAGGTTCGGGGTGGTGGTGAAGGTGAGGAGAAAGGACGGGACGAGAGCGCCCGCGCGTCGACTCCCTGTCCCGTCCGAGGTTGTCGCAAGGCACCCGGGACGTCGATTGATCAAAGCCCCCCTCTAGGTTCCGGGGCCAGACTCTCGTCGGCCGTCGGGAGGTCATCAGCGGACGAGGGAGAAGCACGAAGATTGAGCTGGGATACCTTAGGACGTCTGGCACCGCCTCCAAGCCCGCTGCGTCGTGGGGCCCCCGAATGGGCGCGCTGCCTCATTTCCGCCGCAACCGCAAAGCCGGCAGCACGACGCAGGTGATTGGGCATAGACGGACCGGCAGATTGACGTGAGCCGAAGCGGGAACATCTCGGCAGGACAGCTGCAGGTGTGCAGGTACCTGTATGATACAGTATACATGTAGGTCATAATGCTCGACCAACCCCGTCTCTCCCTCACCATCGCACGTGTTCAACGTCCAAGACATGCCGAGCTCCCCAGTCAGCTTCATGATCGTTCCCGTCGCATCACATCACCCATTCATCACGACTGGATTCATTCACGGGTGACGACGACGGGAGCCGCGACGCGCCGACTTGGCAGAGCTGACCCCGTACCTGGGCTGTACCTGTACCTGTACCCCCCCGTGGAGCTCAAGGTTTGCGAGGCCGAGAGACCCGGATGTGAGGCAAGGAATCCGTCGTCGGAGAGGCAGACCCCTCCCCGACTTGGACACCACACGGCTGAAATTTGGAATGTGCCGGGCCATCGTTGGACGTTCCGGTCGGTCGCACGAGCCTTGCGGTAGTAGGCACATGCGTACGCCTCATGTTCCGTGCGGCTGGAAAGTCATGCATTCGATCAGTCGACTGCCTTCTTCATTAATCGAGGATGAAAAACGACTTTGTTATACCAGACAGTCAGTCTATCGAGAAATAACGTGGAGAATCCAGCGTGATCCAACAGGATACGTAGGTACGGTACCTAGGTATTCTTGGGTTTCGTATGTGAGGCTACAGATGCATCGGTACAACATATGCAAATGACCGCAAGGGACGCGCATAGATCTGGTACCTACCATCCTGCCGGTCCAGGCCTGAGGCATCTTCTGGATCGCCTCTCCCTGCCGGGCAGAGCTCTGTTCCTGAGCATGCGCGTGGCATTCTGCGTCGTCCTCGCCCCGCCATGGCTTTCATCAGAGACGACCAACGCTCTTCATGTGCTCCCAGGTCCGCCGAGCAGTGCGAAACGCCTGACGATGCTCGGACCGATCTCATCATACTCTGCCTTCGTATGACAGTAACTCCTAAATTCAGGCGTCTGCCCCAGTAGCGAGCCACCAAACCAAGGACCGTGTCGTTGCCGCCGGTGAGTGATGACTTGCACATCCAGACCGCCCGACTTTGCCGCATTCCCTGCCCTCGCCTCCGATGCCTTGATACGGGCATCGACCAGGTGGCGAATGTCGCGTTGTAATCTCCTGCCGAAGTCCTTGTAGAGCGTCGAGCCACCAGACAGGACAATGTTCTTGTAAAGACCTCTTCGCACGTCAATAGGTGAGGTTTGAATGACGGTGTCAACGATGTTCGGCAGGGGAGTCAGGAAGTCGGAGCTGTATATTTCTGGGTTGAAGAAGATCTCCGGGGCCAAGAAGCGCTCGTAGCCCACGTCTACCACCGAGCTCCTGCCATTGGGATACTTCACCTCGTACTTCTTGAACCTGTCATCGGCTTCTCGGTCGAATCGTGCAAACTCCTTCACAATATCCGGGCACACGTAACAGAACTCCTCCTTGATGCGCTCGGCCGTCTTCAGCGAGCTGTCTGGCTCTCCTCGATCGCGCAGGAGGCTCTGCACGAAGTAGGTAATGTCTCGCCCCGCAATCGGTACACTCTTGATGCTGCTGCCGATGACATAGCCCTCGGCGACAGGAATGACATGGGTCACACCTTCTCCCGAATCGATCACGGTGCCCGTCAAGCTTCGGTCCTGCACTTTCGATGAGGTCCACGATGCTGCCAGCGCGAGCACAGCCTGCACCGCAATGTACAGTCCCGCGCAGTTGAAGCTCTCGAACATAATCTCGGCCGTGTTCTCGCGGTTCTCGGGTGGGTTGAGCGGAGGTTCAGTGAGCAGGAAGTAGTGATCTTCGGGTT
Organism: Teratosphaeria pseudoeucalypti; assembly: GCA_013403795.1. Lineage (NCBI taxonomy): Eukaryota > Fungi > Ascomycota > Dothideomycetes > Mycosphaerellales > Teratosphaeriaceae > Teratosphaeria > Teratosphaeria pseudoeucalypti. The sequence continues at coordinate 27,245 of JABBMZ010000126.1, read as the reverse complement.
CCACGCGCAGATATTTGAATATGCTGTTCGACCAGAATCGCTCCATCAAGTCCCAGTTCTCGATCTGACCGTGCCGGATGGGGTAGTGTATGCCATAGCCGGGACCTGCCGATGCCGCCAATGCCTCGTCGCCGATGAAGAAGTCCAAATCTTCCGTCCCTCTCTTCCCTGACAGATGACCCGTGGGACCTGCTCCGCCGGTCAAGAAGGAGGGCTTGTTCGCTACGGCTGGCCGGCCAGACCCCGAGCCGCCTGCTCCGCCCGTCGGGCCTTTGGTGGCTATCGCGGTGGGGAAGACGAAAGAGGGAGCGTCGTTGCCAGCGAAGCCGAGTTTGGAGTATCCCGTACCGCTGCGATTGTGTCAGGATGGATGACGAGCCTCATGCCATACGCGACTCACTTGTCCATGACAACGGCCGGTGTCTGGGACGCCATGGTGTCGTCCTGTTGCCCGTACTATTGCCGCTTGCAAGTCTATGCTCGTTCTGGGTAGACTATCGCTTTCAGACACTCTATGCAGCTGCTGTCGTCGAGACTGTCGTGGTGAATGGTCCCGGCGGGAATGTCGTCGCCTGGCTACTCAGGGTAGCTCCAATGGATTGTACGTCAAGGCGGAGCAATTCGGTCGGCGAAACAAGGCCCCACCATGTGCGCTGTCTGCTCTGCTCTCTGCAGCATCCGCCAAGCGCTTTCCCTCTGTTTCTTGCTTCGACCTCACCTGCAGGTGTCTTTCCTCGCTGAACATCTCCACGAGCCAACAGTACATGTCGATGGGGACGGTATGCGCAATCGCAATCATATGAAGGGCGACTTGGCTGGATCAGTGATGACTCCGTATGCCACACTGACACTCGGACATGCTGAATACTACTAGTATCTGATCTACCTTAGCTATTTTACCACCTTGTCGCCTTATATTCGTGAGGGATGATCCAGTTCGGCAATCGCGTCTCGAGTCCTGTCCCACTGTTCTTTCCTGCTATACCTGACCAGGCAGGAGCGCCAACGCGACACGTCCAAGGCGGTCGTGACCTCAAGGCATGAGACAGACAGACATCTTCCGACATCACCATCATCATCCCTCCTCACCCTTCACGCACCCCGACCATCCTCTCCCGAGCATCACATTCTCTTGACTGCTCGCCGCCTCCATAGACTTCTTTCAGGTGCCATTGATACAGCGCGAGTCGGTCCGCTTGGCCGCCCGCTTCTCATGCTTCAATAACATCTCCTCGCACGGGCTCAACCTGCTCGACGAGAAGTCCTCCCCGACCACCGACGACTTCAGAGATCGATCTCGACCGGCCGCCAACCTGTCTCCGTCCGAGCACCTACAAGATCTTGCACCGACACACGACGCACCTCAATCCCTAAGAAAGCGTCTCCGTTCTCACCGACCTCTCAGCTTTCTGGCAGCCGAGAGTCCGAAGGAGCTTTCGCGGCGCATCAGAATGTCACACGTGAAGCGTTCCGGGAGCAAGGCAGACGTGGCATGCATCTTCATCCACGCCGGAGCCGGCTACCACAGTCATCAGAATGAATTGCACCACTTGCAGGCATGCAACGAGTATGTGGCGCCCCGATTCTCTTGACGCTGGTCGTACTGACTTTCCAACAGCGCCGCCAAGGCCGCCATGGCTGTCATGCGAGCTGGAGGGTCGTCAGTAGATGCGGTGGAGATCGCCGTCAAGGTCCTCGAAGACCGTGAGATCACAAACGCCGGGTACGGGAGCAACTTGGCCATTGACGGAGTCGTTGAATGCGACGCGGTTGTGGTGGACCACTTTGGCCGCAGTGGCGGAGCGGGAGCCGTAGCACGTGCGTCTGCTTGCATACCGATAACTTTTGAAAGAGATGCTGACTTGGACATTCCAGAGATCAAGAATCCAATATCGCTCGCTCGGACGTTACTCGATCACACAACACAGACGCTTTCTCTCAGACGAGTGCCACCAAATCTTCTAGTTGGCCAAGGAGCGACCGACTTCGCGCACGAACATAGCATGGCAACACTCCCGCACGAGTATCTCATCTCGCCGGCGGCGCGGGAACGATGGCGGAAGTGGAAGACCGACCTGCTGCGGGCCGAAGCAAACCGACAGCAAGAAGACGCAGATCGCTACGGCCTATCGCCACCTCCTTCCGAACACGACCTTGCGTCTTACTTGCGAACAGAAGAAGAACGAGAGGGTCGGAGAAGGCAGCACACAAGGGCGATGATGGAGCCCATGTGGAATGAGGCCCAACCCCAGTCACCTCCACCATCCGACGTCAAGATGGACGACGACTCGTCACCACCGACGTCACGCCACACTTCGTCTTTGTCGATAGCTGAGCTGCAACTGCGGCAGATGGACGATCACACTCCTGATACAGAAGTTGATGACTTGCAAGAGTCTTTCGACCCGTATGGCCCACCAGGCATGGACGAGCCGGCACCGGTTGCGTCGATACCCCGAGCAAACAGTGCTAAACGGCTCGCGACGGACAGATACTCGCCCAAGTACAGCCGATGCGCAAACACTAACGGTGAAAGTATGTTCTTCGGACCGGAGTCAAATGCCAGCGACTTTGGCGAGCAGGGCCAGCTGCCGTCGTTTCTGCGGCCCAGTGCGCAGGTACCAGTTCATTGGGCAGATGGGTCGTCTGGTAGCGACAGTAGCCGCTCGGTGATGGAAGGTTTGGATTGCAGATCCTACCCTGTCACAGATTCTCAACAATGCCGTGATATCGAGCATATGGCTCATGCCGGCGAGTCAATCACAACGCCGAAGCTGAGACCATCTATGCCGATGAGAACGCCAACGCCTGATGCGCGCGTGGAGTGGGATCGAGAGGACCACATTACGGACACTGTCGGCGCCATCGCGATCGACACGTTTGGCAACATTGCTTGCGGCGCGTCCTCTGGCGGCATTGGCATGAAACATCGTGGCCGTGTGGGACCTGCAGCTCTGGTCGGCATTGGCGCTGCTGTCATTCCTGTGGACCCCGACGACCCCGACCAGACATGCGTGGCGACGGTGGCGAGCGGTACGGGCGAGCACATGGGCACGACTCAGGCCGCGAGCGTCTGCTCGGAGCGCCTATACCATGGTGTCCGCAAGTTGCCAGGCGGCCGATACGAGGCGGCTGGCGACGACGAGGCGATTCGAGGGTTCATTGAGAAGGACTTCATGGGTCACCCGAGTGTTGCACAGTCACACTCGAGCGGCGCCATCGGCATGTTGTCGGTCAAGAAGTCCAAGGATGGGGTCTACCTCTACTTCGGTCACAACACAGACTCGTTCGCTCTTGCGTCGATGCACTCGGATGAGGCCAAGCCTCTCTGCACGATGAGCCGAAATAGAGGCCATGGATCGATCGCGCAAGGAGGGAGAGCTGTGCGGTACAAGAGGCGAAAGAGGCCAGCGTCGTAGCTGAGCTGCGTTGCGCAGGACGATCTGCTCGATATCTCGTGTTGCTCTGATGTCCTATGAACCTGCAATGGCGAGCCGGGTGCTGTGATCGCTTGAAAAAGCCTAAACTTGGAAGCGAAGGGAGGTCAGTATTTTCAGCAGGTATCTCATCAACCCATGTAAACACTAAATGCCTGCGGCTGGAAATGGTCGTTCGACGATATGCAGTCTTGCGGCGAAGGTTGACAATGCTAACAATGCCTGCCTTGAGGGATCGCATGGGATGAGATGATCACATCAACCTCGAGAAGTCCTGCTTGGCGCACACCACACACTGCTCTCGCCTCCACTTCTCGGGACAGTCCGTTCGCTGCATGTTGATGGAACCATATACGAGCACAGTGCATATCGCCAAGGCCAACGCTGTGGAGACACAACCCCGCTTGCCCGCGACTCGACAGCCGGTTTGAACTCTCGTCCAGGTTCTGACGGACGGGGACATTCTTCCGCCCCATCATCGTGCCTGGTTGAAAGGCTTAAACGTCTCGGTCGTCCCGTTCGGTGCCTGGGTCGGCAGCACGAGATGCCGGATGAGGCTCAGGGCGACTGTCCATATGTAGTCACGTCCATATGTACTGCCAACGTGCCACACCGGCGGATCTGCTGTCCGTGTGATGCAGCGGTGACTGCAGGTGGTGAGGGGCAGAGCCGCAGAGGGAGCGTCTGTGTCATGAGAGGTGAGTGAGTTTGGACGCACTGCACAACGCTCGGGGTCGATCAAAAGCCTGGAAGCGCGTCAAGGTTGGTTGTTAGCTGAATTTCCTGGATCTCCTGGTGCTAGCCAAACCCCTTGACACACATCTCTCTCTTCTTGAAACCTTCTGCGGTCGACCAGATACCGCGGCAGGATGCTGTTCGGCAGGCTGTGGCAGGTTGCATGCCTGGCACACAGTGTGGCCGGACTGGCGATGCCTAATTTGATGAACAGACCTGCAGCGTTGATGAAGCGGTATCAGAACGATGGACTACAGGACATTGTAACTTGGGATGAGGTGAGGTCGCCAGTAGCAGGAAGAAGCAATGTCAAGCTTGGCTCACGCATCTGGCGTAGCACTCCCTCTTCGTTCGTGGCGAGCGAGTCCTCTTCTACTCTGGTGAATTCCATCCTTTTCGGCTACCCGTGCCGTCTTTATGGCTGGACATCTTCCAAAAGATCAAGGCCCTCGGCTACAACGGAGTCTCCTTCTACACCGACTGGGCCTTGCTCGAGGGAAAACATGGAGTGTTCAACGCATCGGGGATCTTCGATCTAGGACCCTTCTTCGAGGCGGCATCTGAGGCTGGCATCTACCTTCTCGCTCGTCCTGGCCCGTACATCAACGCAGAAGCTTCAGGCGGTGGCTATCCGGGATGGCTGCAACGGAACCCAGGCCTACTGAGAACGAGAGATCCAAGATACGAGCATGCGACAGACAATTACGTGAATCACATCTCCACCATCATTGCGAAAGCCCAGATCACGAACGGAGGTCCCGTCATTCTGCTGCAGCCGGAGAACGAATACTCCCAGGGCGTTGTCCCCGAATTCCCCGACCCAGTCTACTTCGGTTACGTTGAACAGCAGTACAGGAACAATAGCATCGTCGTGCCCCTGATCAGCAACGACGCCGCTCCCCGGGGCTATTTCGCGCCCGGAAAGCCGGCTGCGGTCGATATCTACGGCCATGACAGCTACCCTCTGGGCTTCGATTGCGCAAGTCCATACACGTGGCCCGACGGCGACCTTCCTACCAACTTCTTGACTCTGCACCGGGAGCAAAGCCCGAGCACGCCGTATGCTATCGTGGAGTTCCAGGGCGGGTCCTTTGATCCTTGGGGTGGGTCGGGTTTTGATAAGTGCACTGCGTTGCTCGGGCCTCAGTTCGAGCGAGTCTTCTATAAGAATGACTTTGGTTTTGGGGTAAGCACAGTCTTATTAGTGATGTTTTGGAACCTGTCAGATGGTTGTTGAGAGGTTGATTGCCTGAAAGCCATGACACCGCAGTATTTGGACCGGTGAAATCATCTATATTCTTCCTCACTGAACACTGGCTAACATTTGTTATATCAACATAGGTGACTATCTTCAACATCTATATGTAAGCAAGAAATAGGTGCCTCTGTTGTCAGCCGTTGACTCATACTGACCTACGCCCGTCAGGACATATGGAGGTACCAATTGGGGCAATCTGGGCCATCCTGGCGGCTACACGAGTTACGACTACGGCGCAGTCATCGACGAGGAGAGGACCGTGACGCGCGAGAAGTACAGCGAAGCCAAGCTCGAAGCAAACTTCCTGCAAGCATCCCCTGCATACCTCACAGCCATTGCACAGAACAACACCCACGCCAACGGCTCGTACACTGGCGATTCGGCGCTTGCGGTCACGGCTCTGTTTGGCAACACGACCAACTTCTTCGTCATCAGACACACGGCGTACAACAGTCTCGATACGACCAGCTATTCGATAACGCTGCCGACGAGCCAAGGCAACATCACGATCCCTCAGCTCAACGGATCGTTGTCCCTCGTCGGCCGTGATTCGAAGTTCCATGTGACAGACTACGATCTGGGTGGCATCAATTTGCTGTACTCTACTGCTGAAATCTTCACCTGGAAGCAGTATGGCAGCAAACGCGTGCTTGTCGTCTATGGTGGCCCGGGAGAACTGCACGAGCTTGCAATTTCCAACAGCACCAGCAAGGGCTGGGTCAATGACAGCCAGCGAGGTGACGGTGGCGATGCTCAGCCGCAGGTGATTGAAGGATCAGGTGTACAATTTGGTAACAAGAATGGCGCCACTGTCCTCCAGTACACTGCCAGCTCGGAACGCAAGGTCGTCAGTGTGGGAGAGTTGACCATCTACCTCCTCGATCGCTATTCGGCATATGACTACTGGACAGTGTCGCTCCCCGACGATTCCATTTCTGGAAACTACACGAATGCCACCTACTTCAGCTCTGCAGCTATTGTCAAGGCAGGCTACCTCTTACGCACGGCCGAGATCTCTGGCAGCTCCATCCATCTCACCGGCGATCTGAACGCAACGACAGAAATCGAAGTTGTCGGTGGTGCACCAGCGCACACCACGCAACTTACATGGAACGGCGAGGATTTGCCGTTCAAGCAGTCAGAGTCTGGAGCAGTCACCGCCACCGCTTCCTACAACGTCCCATCATTCACCATCCCAGACCTCTCGACGGTGGAGTGGAAAGTCTTCGACTCGTTACCGGAAATCCAGCCCGGGTACGACGACAGCCTCTGGACCGAAGCCACACTGACCTACAGCAACAACACCGCACGCAACCTCACCACCCCTCGCTCGCTCTACGCCAGCGACTACGGATACCACACCGGCAACCTCCTCTACCGCGCCCACTTCACCGCCACAGGCAACGAATCGACCTTCTTCCTCTCCACCCAAGGCGGCACCGCCTACGGCCACTCCCTCTGGCTCAACTCCACCTTCCTCGGCTCCTTCTACGGCGCCGCCACGTACGCAACCTGGAACGACACCTACCCCCTCCCCACCCTCACCCCCGGCGCCCCCTACGTCCTGACCCTCCTCATCGACACCATGGGCCTGGACGAGAACGGCGACGCCGGCTCCTCCTCCATGAAGAACCCCCGCGGCGTCCTCGACTACCGCCTCGCCGGCCACCCCCCCACCCGCGACGCCATCGCCTGGAAACTCACCGGCAACCTCGGCGGCGAAGACTACCGCGACCGCACCCGCGGGCCCCTCAACGAAGGCGGCCTCGCCGCCGAACGCCACGGCTACCACCTCCCCGGCGCCCCGACCTCCACCTGGACCACCTCCGCCTCCGGTGGTCCCGCTGCAGGCCTCCGCGCCCCCGGCGTCGCCTTCTACGCCACCTCCTTCGACCTCGACCTCCCGTGCGGCTACGACATCCCGCTGTCCTTTGCCTTCGCCAACGCCACCCCGACCGACGACGCCGACGACGACCGTCACGTCGTGAGTTATCGCGCGCAGATCTACGTCAACGGGTATCAGTTCGGCAAGTACGTGCACAATATTGGGCCGCAGGATGTTTTTCCCGTGCCCGAGGGGATCTGGGATTATCGGGGTCCGGTGAGTCTTTTCCCATTTCCATTGATTCTCGTCAGGTCGGAATGGAAACGTGGGAGCAGAAGGACTGACTCGCTTTCTCCTGGGGTCGGGCAGAATTACGTCGCGGTGTCGTTGTGGGCTCTGGAGGCTGGAGGGGCGGCGATCAGGAATCTGAGTTTGGTGGCGGGGCCGGTGGTGCAGAGCGGGTATGGGCCGGTCGGGCTCGCGCCGTTGACGGGGTGGTCGCCTCGGCCTGGCGCTTACTAGGTAGTCTCGTGGTCTGTCTGCGTCGAGCGCCGTAGCATACACTGCACGAACTCACGTGAATCCCCTGTAGACGCAACTCTTCTTTGCGCGCGTCTATGCACAAAGTCCACCCCTACTATGCCCACCTACTCCCACTCCACGTACACCAACGGACTCGTATACTGGCTGCCCTTGCCGAAATCGTCAATCTTGGTGTACGTCAGGAACATGCCGTTGGCGCCCGGCTCCGCCCTCCAGAAGGCATCGGACATCAGGCCCGGGTTCGCCTGCAGACTGTACGCGCCCAAGCCGTCGTTGCCGTTCGGGCCCTCCCAGAACATCTGCGGCGGGGTCCACGGGCCCTCGGGCGACGGCGCGGTCGCGATGTGGAATTGCGCGCCGGGGAACGGCGTGCCCCCGATCCAGACGTAGCGGCGCCAGTACGGGGAGTAGTAGTACGTCCCCTGCCCCCCGGCGGTGGCGTTGCGGATGTTGAGCCCGGGGGTGCTGAGTGGGGGGGTTTCGGAGACCCATCGCCCGTCGACCCAGTACCGGTAGTGGGATTTGTTGGGGATCTCGGTGCGGGGGACTTTGGCGAGGGCGGTGACGCCGTTGCTGTTGCCGAAGAGGTAGACGGTCTGGTGGTCCGGGGTGAAGACGTGGCCGGTGTTGCCGTAGGGCGGGACGTCGCCGGGCCAGAAGTCGGGGTCGAGGAGTCTGACGTCGGGGAGGGAGTGGGGGTTCCGGCCGTGGTGGGAGGGCTTGTAGTCGAGGCGGTGGAGGGAGGCGGCGGGGTAGTCGTTGATGCTCTCGAGGCCCTTGATCTGCGCCTTCTTGATGACGGCGTAGGCGGTGATGTGGCCGTCTTGGGGGGCGATGGAGGCGACGACGGGCGGGCAGTCGGGCCAGATGGCGTAGCGGGTGCCGTTGTCGCAGCCGCCGTTGGCGGGGTGGCCTTCGCCGTGGCCGTTGGGGAAGAAGGAGCGGTCGGTGCTGTTCTGGCCGTATTGGCGCAGGGCGACGGACTGCCAGACGTCGGCGCCGGGGGGGACCTGCTGCAGTCGGGGGGAGCCGTCCGGGTTGCAGTCGGTCCAGGAGGCGGTGGAGGAGATGATGGGGAAGGGCTGGACCCTGCCGTCTTGCTGCATGAGCTGGCAGTCGCGGGAGATCCAGAAGACGCGGTCGTGGAAGCGGGTCATGCAGGCGGAGATGGAGTCGCGGTTGAGCTTGGGGTCGGAGGCGAGTCCAAGGACTTGGGGTTGGCCCTTCAGCTTGGGGAGGAGGGGTGGTTGGTCGCTGGGGGGTTCTGGGGCGTCTTGGATTGGTCCGAGGGGAGCACCGGGGCCGGGACCTGGACGCTGATGGTGATCGCCCAGGTCTTGGGGAGGGGTGGCATCAGCACCTTGGCGTCGTGATCGTGGAATGGGATGACCTACATTTCTGGGCCTTGTCCTTGGCCGAGTCGATGAATTTGTGGAAATCAGGCATTTTGACGGATGGCGTTGGTTGCACTGTGGAGGAAGGTAGATATACGATATGATATTGATTCAAGGCGAGATGTTCTAAGATGTCGATGTATTCATGAGCGTTTTGGGTTATATATGTACTCATAGCTGGATGATAGCTTCATGTCCAGCTCTTTGGGACCATCGATGTCATGGCGCGGGACTCCGAGGCTTCTTGGACGACAGAGTTTGGATTGACATGTGACCTCCTACAGGCACTACTGCAGTCTCAATCAATTATTAGTTAATGCTCACTTCTTGTCAGTCAATCCCGGACAAGCCTCAAGTTCGTTTGTTAAAGAACGAGTCCGTGACATGGCTTAGTGCTGCGTGGTGATTACCCAATCAATCAATCAATCATTTATCAATTAATTAATTAATTAATTAATTAATGCATCCAACCGCTTTATCCATCTATTATCCTGGAGGGTCAATCAATCGTCATGGTGATGTCCTCTTCTGAGAATCACATGTCCGACCACTGTGGTATCATGGATGCACTTCTGTAGGATCAATCAAAGGTTGAGGTACAGTACCGACGCATTCCCTTCAAAGACCGTCAATTGCTTCACATATCAACAAGCCAAATCACACCCATCTTCATACAATGCTCGCCGTCACCCCCAAACCTCGCCTGGCCGCCCTCACCTCCTCCGCCCTCACCAGGCCTCACTATACATGTATGATGCACCGACGGACCTTCGCCGCAAATCAATCCTCCTCCTCCTCCTCCTCCTCCTCCTCCAACTCTCCTCCCCAAGCAGAGCCGCACCACGACCGGGCCGGCGAGGAGAAAGCGCAGCAAGTCTCCAACAAGCAGCAGTCCACGCACAAGACCGTCGCACAGATGGACGAAGAGCTCCGGCAGAAGATGGCCGGGCACGCCGGCGACGGCGGCGAAGCGGGGATCGAGTACGAGGACGGGCAGCCCGTGTCGATGAAGCGGAGCGTCAAGAACAACATGTTCCGATACATTTGAGTGGACGGGACCGATGGGATGCGAGGGGGAAGGTCTGGTGGGATTAGGCTCGCTCCAACAACTATCTCTATCATCAGCCGGGCCTTGTATGCCCACCCACCAGAGACACAGGCCGCGGCGGGGCAGACTGTCGCCGCCTGACGATGCGACTGTTCGCCACCGGCTACAGAGCGAAGCGCGCACCGAAGTCGTCGACGTGCTTGGGTTCGTCACCGGGAGGCCTTGTAGGGCAGGCGCCGAAGCGGATGGTGGGGCGCCTGGCGGGGGAGACGGGGATGGACGGGTTGGTGTTGTCCACGGTGTGTGCTGGAAGGCTGTGATGTGATGTGATGTAATGTCGAGCCGGCTCGATCGTCCTTCGGTGGCGATACTGCTGTGCAAAGGAAAGAAGGGTTGGTTGTATTTGTTTTGACCTGCTGCGTGACTTGAGACTCGACCTTGGGATTTGGGACAGGACTCTGCTGCGAGTAGAATCTGCGCGGTTCGGGTCATCAAATGTCAATTCATATGAGTGTGTGACGAGCTTCTACTGACAAAGCGCGTTGTCCCGGGCCATTGTCCCGAGTTCAATGTACTGCCCACCTGCACAATGCCATTCTTCGCATCGTCGGAGCCCGAAAAGCACGCGATACCGTCCACAGTAAATCCGGTGGCTACTCACGAACGCACCACGGGCATCCAACGCGCCAAGAACACCTATCATAGAAGACTAAAAACAGATCTCGACACACGCAAGCGCAATGATACATCCCTACAAACCCACCTCTCTCTCTCAACCTCAACTAGCCTCCACCCACCGCAAAACCCATCAACCCTCCCGAACGCTCCTCACAGCAATCGCCCCCCGCTCCGGCGCCCCCAACACAAACACCTCGGTTGACCCATGCCTCCGAATCGCCCGCCACGTCGCGGATCTCGGCCGCGCGGCGACCAGACGCCGCTGGTGCTGCTGCGCCGGCGTCTCAGGCTCGACGGCGATGTCCAAGTACCCTGGCTGTGGCTTCTCGTGATCGGGGGTCAGCAGGTCGATGACGAGGGGGCGTTGGGGAGGAGGGAGGAGGGGGTGGAGGAGGGTTTGGGTGTGGGTGGTGAGGGAGTGTCGGTACTGGTGGAGGAGGGCTTGGGTGGACATGTTTGCTGCGGTCTGCGCGGGTGGGGTTAGGGGTTTGTGGGTGTAGGGGCTGGCTTTTGGTGTTGGTGGTGTTTGGATGGTGGGATTTGGATGGTGGGATTTGGATGGTGGGAGCTTTATGGTGGGTATATATATATACATATAGTTATATATATATGATTGTTAGGCAATATGATTTTAGTGTGAGGAATTCGTGGGAATTGGCCTTTGAATGGTGGAGGGAGGACAAGGACATGGTTGATGTTGTTGGTCAAGCGTCGATGTGAGGCCGAGCGTTGAGGGAACGGGTGCACGCCTCGAGTCGACGAGCGAGATCGTTCAGTCTAGGTGTCATGGAGCTCGACCTTGACATAGCCGTTCACTTGCCCAGAGCATGATTCGAAGGCTTGTCACGGCTTCTTTTATGGAGCATTAACAGACGACACCTGCTGAATCCGTTGTACTATCGCTGCAGCGCCATCAAGTCCTCCTGGGAGTGACCAATAGAAGACGGGCAATTCTATCCTCGGAGCGGAAGCAGACGAAGGGCAGAGCCCATGCGCAAGCAGATCTCGTTGACCATAGGAAGACTTGCGGCGACCTCTAGCATGCTTGTCTCCAGCTTGAGCTCGACGAGATGGTTAGGGGGTTCGTCTTTGAGGTCACGAGACGCCAAGGTGGTACGGCGACCTGAGTGGCGAGAGCAGCGTTGTAGCAGCCGTATGAGACAGGTGCTAGGACACTTGGGAGCGATGATTGCTCCCCCGGCTGCTCCTCTGCGACTAGTCGACATGATACCGACATGTCGTGAAGTAGAGGTTGAGAGATCCTCCCAAGCGGTGTGCATGTGGACAGGATGTAGGGTAGCGTCGGTAGGGAGCATCTGCCACGGGCCGTCTAGACTTGCTGTTTGGGTGTAGGGGTGATCGACCACATGGAGACATGGGGCACTGCTGCACGGGTCGTTCCGCTAGGAGACATGGAGTGGTGATGATGATGATAGCGTTGTCCCGCAGACCTGAGCTTCCGCAGCGTTGGCGGTCCAGCATGATGGAGCACGAGGACGGCGATATAGCGATGCATCGCCGATTCAGGGGGGAGAGAGCTTCACTAGCCTCCCCAGGTGAATCTGTGAGGATTTCCCCGTTGTCCGAGGCAGTAGTCCGTCGATGGAGCCACAGATGGTGGAGGTCGGCCACATGTATCCGCGGCGAAATAATCGATAAATAAGGTACCTCGTATAAGCCGGCAGGCTTCGTAAGTTTTCTCCTTGGCCGGCGATGCAATGATAAACATGATGCACGATGCGTTTGCACCAAGGCCCAGTGTAGGATGTACCTCCGTACTGTATAGTAGGTGAATCATCATAATCATCAATCATGCAGGGCATCCGCTCCCGTGGTTGGTGTACCTCGGTTGTTTTTGTTGTTATTAGTGTTGGTGGACAACGCCAATGACGACCACCTTATTTATCTATACATGTAGTCCCACGCCGCATGTCTGACATAGACCAACCCTGCTCTCCTCGTGCTCTTGTCTCGGCAGTCAGAATCGCTGCAGATGCTCGTTATCATGATCATCGCTGACTACCCGAGGATACATACATAAGGTGTATCTGTACATCCCTTACGCATATATATCAAGGTACATGCTGCATGCACTACTCGTCCCAAAGGAGATGGAGATCATCATCATCATCATCATCATCATCATAACATGTATTGTTGAATGATAATGACAGCCGTTTCCCTTGCATTGTTGGGCTGTGTCAATCTTGAATCAATCTCGTCTGGTGCGGCGAATGAATCACGGCGTATGCAATCATAACCACTTGTGCATTGAATGCGCAGCAGCAGCCAACACATCCCCGTCCCTGTGAGTCTCTGCCACTCCCTGGTTCCAGACCGTTCCCTCCATGCACGCTCGAGCCACTCCCTGACTTCTACTCGTACGGCATCTACGCCTGCTGGCACTCCCGCCCGCCTGAATGAGCCTGACAAACCCTAATCTCACCTATGCGCCACACCATTCTTCGATCCCATCGCTCGTTTCGTCTGATCCATCCGCATCGTCACGCCATTTCTTCCACAACCTCCACTCACCAGCCCGGGATGCGAACCTCCCCCCCCCCCCCCCCCCCCCCCCATTGATGACACTTATGAGACCACGACCGCTGTAGCAGCCCCGCTGCTCACGTGAGAATGGTCTGGCCGTTCAAACGACGGCGGAAGGACGAGGACAGAGATGCCACGGGCCAACGCCCGCCGCTCGCCGAGAAGAGCTCGTCGTGGCCTTTATCACCACCCGCCGCCACCGCGACAGCTCCATCGGCAATCGCCACGTCGCCGCTCCGACGCCGGAAGTCGCGCAAAGGCAGCACGCGAAGGCGCAGTCGAGGTCAATCCGCCGCACAGCCCGAGGGCATCGCGCCACAGGCCGCCGATGCAATTCTACGCAGCAAGACACAGGCGGCGAGCGGCAAGGAGAATGTGCCCCAGCGCAGGGCTTCGTCCTTCGAAGACATCACCGCGCTCCCCGTCAGCCGGACGCTAGCCTCCAGTCCGCATCTGCGACCGGTCAACTCGGACCGGCCGCCCATTCCCTACAATTTCCGCCCGCCCACTGGCTCGCAGACCAGTCTTCAGAAGACCGACGCCAAGACCTCACGGCCACAGACCCTGCGATCGAGACTGAGCGGGGTCGACGATGGCTTACCCACGCATCGGAGATCGAGCAAGAGGCGGCGAGCGGAGGAGCGAATCCGCGAAGAGGAGATCCGGACCATGAGTGCCCCGATCGCCATACCAAAGCGAGCGGGCGACGCTCCTCTGCGACAAGACAGCAAGAAGATTCGCAGTGCACGGCGCGCCTCGCACATTTCCCTCCCGCCCGAGGAGTCCATCCACTCCAGCATGTCCGGCGCTGCCGAGCAGCGCGGATGGGAGGTGGGAACTCTGGACATGTTCAATCCTCGTCCCGCCGTCCGACTGTCCGGTGCACCGCAATACGTGCCGTCGACCAGCGTCCCCAGCACCTCGCATGCACACCGAATGGCCCTCCAACGAGACAAGATGAAGCAACCAGAAACGAAAGATACATTGCGGAAGCGGCAGACTGTTGGCGAACAGGCAGATGAGTTTGATGCAAGTGATTTGCGGCTGCTATTGGAGCGAGATGCTAAGCGACGCGAGCGAAAGAGGAAAGAGCAACAGGAGAGCCTAGACAGGAAGCTACGCGACCGGGCAGGAAGGAATCGTGGTGACAGCGACCGAAGACGACGGGAAGCTGAAGAGGCTCAACGACCCGAGACTGCTGAGGAGACTGGGCGCACCGGGTCGACGCTGCCCACAGCCGTGCACCCTGCACTGCGCCAGCCGCCCGTCCTCGCGGACTCAGAAGCGGCCGTCTTAGGCATCGGCACCGGCAAGGATGCCGATCCAGAGAATGGCCATGTGACTGGCCCTCCTCCCGCGGAGCAGCAGAGTACAGCCGACACTGGCACGTACTTGCGCTATCCCCAACAGGCTGACATCCCGGCCAATCCCTTTGCCGATCCATCACCCATCCCCTCGCCGGCAGCCGAGTCTTACCAATCGATCGGTCCATTCACCCCTGTAGAAACGCCCGCCGAGGACCCTATCGGACACACTCCGCAGGCTGTTCGCATGTCGATAACGAGTACGCCACCACGATCCCCAGTGAGAGCAGGTCAGACCGAGCTTGGGCCATCCAGCCTTGCGCACTTCGAAACGCCTCAGGACCTCATTCCGCCACCTGCCCTCCCTCCGGAAAGTCGAAGGGCATCCGACCCGCAGAACCGCCGGCCGGGTGCATGGGCATCTTTATTCAGGAGAGGCGGCACGACGAGGAAGCCCGGCGATGGGACAAAGTCGCCTTCCGAGGTCTCCTTCACGAATACATCTCGCGAGTCCATGCGCAATCAAGCGCTTCCCGCGCATCTCATCGATAGTCGACCCTTGCCGCCGCGTCGAACATCTGGTACGCCAGTACGAACGCAAAGCAGGTTCCGGGAAGACCTTCCTGAAATACCTACCTCGCCCGCTGAGAGCAGGATGTCCTCGCCAGATGTGACCACGATGGCCGCGGCCGCAGCTGCAGCGCGAAGGGCTAGGAGAGCGCAGCCCGTAGACGTTCCTGGAGCCGCTGGAAGAGATCCGGAAACAGATCCTTCGGTCATCAACCGCAACGACACGCCCGTCACGCCTGGTACACGCCACGGCTTGATGTCAGCTTCGCTCGCGTCGATTGGCTCAGAGGGCTCGTGGCTCGCGAGTGCGAAACGCCAATCCGGACAATCCGGCATCAGCCGGGGTGTCGGCTCGCTCAGCAGACGCGACGCAGACTTTGTCGCCAGCTACGAAGAGCTTGGCGGGACCGATAAAGACGCCGAGTACGTCTCACGGGCAACGCCGAGCTCGAGTCTGACGAGAAGGATCAGCACACCAACTGCACTTGGCGGCGCGCCGGACGAGGCCAGTGAATACGGAGATGCCGCCATAGACGCGGCGGCGGTCGAGCCCATCACGTATCATGGCAGCGTCCGCCGACAACCAACGCTCGTTCGTCGTGACCTTCGGACCAAGTCGCGGGAGGCCTTAGTGACCGGCTACGCCGCCGAGCGGACCGAGTCGCCCGACGACAGTGCAGACCAGAGCTCCTTCAACGACGCCGAGGAATCGCCCACCAAGGATCAGATCCGATCCGCCCGGAGCATCCACTACGGCAAAGGCCACGCGAGGCAGATGTCGGCGGGCAGCGCCAGGCTTCTGGATATCAAGCGCCAGTCGGTGAGCTCAGGCATGACCAGCCCGTCGGCAGCCCCTTCGCCTGGTCTGGGTCGGCCGGGCTAGGACACCACCATGACTACCGAACGTTTGATGCTGGTCCATCAATCACAAAACAGGGCTTGCTACGACAAGCGCCCAGACACCATTTTTCCTATGTCATATATCCCTTCGCGACGAGACCGTCAAACGTGTTACGATAACATTACGATCAGAAAACTCCCGCGACGGATTTACTACCAGCCAATAAAACACTTCGACTGGATCTAGTACTGAGCCATCTTCTTGCGTTCTCTTGCATTTGGATTTTAAAAGAAAGTTTGATACCCCTTCGCTACTTACAGGAATTTGGTGCTGCGATGGGCGGCCGATTTGGGATGGATTGTGCCTTTTGGGGGGTGGATCCCTCTGGAATCTTTTTTTTTGGGGGGCAAATCTTGGATTTGCACTCGTGAAAGCTATGCTAGCGATCGAACAGTGGATAGAGAGTTGAGTTGGCTGCTGGTTTGGGGAAACGAGAAGGGAAGCGGTCGGATGTGGACCCCCAAATGTGTATATTGCGGAATAGAGCAGCCTGAGGCACACGTGAGTCCGTGAACATCTCGAATGAACACGCTCTCGTGACAGATTTGGTTGGGTCCTTGGCATTGCGCGGGCTCGACTCGACATCTCACGCCTTTTGTTTTTCTTGCCACATGCGCAGCTGCGAGTCGCTGAGACGGGCACCACTGGCACCGCTGTGATGGGCCTCCGGGCGAGAGGCCCGCGGTCACGGGTTTGTGGCTCTCGAGAAGGGCTGACGCGAGATCGCCGTCACAGGCAGTCGAAATGTCTATGCCATGGTCCTCGATCCTCTCATTAGCCACACGTGCCCTGTTGTTGGGGTGGCATTTTCCCGCCGATCGCAGCCGGTCCGGGCGTGGGACCGGATTAGAGCACGCTGAGGATCGTCAGAGATGCTGCCCTCTGCAGGCCGTACGTAGTGTGTATAGAAAGGCCAGGATCGTCCTCTCGGGCCAAAACCCCTCATGTTTTCATAAAGTCCATCAGGTCCAGTCCTCCTCCTGGTGGTGGTTTCGCGGTAGATGGTCTGGTTGAGAGTAGTAAGGATTGCAGATTGGATCTTCTGGCTCGAGCCTTCCTGTTGGTTGGATGGATCGCTGGTTTTGCATTCGGAGCCTCTGGCACTCCTGCAGTCACTTGGGTTCGAGAGTGCGGCACTGCAGACGGCTTGACGTCTGATTTTGGAGGATGATGGAGTCCAGTTCTCGCTGCTCGGGTCTTCTTCGCGACTGTGTTGGTAGTGTGGCAGCGATCGCAAGTGGTGGCTTGGGTGTCCCCCGGGCCTTTGGGCGGAGACTTTCGGGCTCGCGTGCAGTTCCACGAGGTGATGAGGAGACTGCCACATCCGCCGCAAGACTTCGCGTTCCCTGCAGGCGGGTCCTCGGTGGTCTGGGATAGCAAGTACGCGGAGACGGCTGGTGAGGTGGCCAGAATGGAGACGGCGGCAGCGTTGAGGAAGCGCTTGCGAGCGAGAGATGCGGCTTCCAGGTCCTTTGAAGTCATGCTATTGATGTCTAGGGTCCATATCGTTACTCTGATGATGTTGTCGATCGTTCAGGAATACATGAAGGTACATGTATGTTGTGATTATTCGAGACGAAGACCAGGAGTGTCAACCTGGTTTCAATTAAAAGGCACGATGCGGACGCTAGCTAGCGGCTGCTGAAGCCGCGCCTCGAACATTGAATTGATGAGACTTCGTTTCGAGGACAGGAATGTTCACGCTCAATCGCATTGACAATGGTTTGGTAATGTGTAGACAAAGTGAAGAAGCAAATGCAACGACATCATGTCGACCACACTGCAAGAAGAACATGGCGTTCGCCTCGCCATCGAAGGATGTGGCCACGGCACCCTCCACGCCATCTACGCCTCCGTCGAAGAATCGTGCAGGCAGAAAGGCTGGTCCGGAGTTGATCTCTTGATCATTGGCGGCGACTTCCAATCCGTCAGGAATGCATACGATCTCAACTGTGTCAGCATGCCCGCCAAGTATCGCGAAATGTGCGATTTCCACCAATACTACTCTGGTCAACGGACGGCGCCATACCTCACGATCTTCGTCGGGGGCAACCACGAGGCCAGCAACTACTTGTTCGAACTGTACTACGGCGGCTGGGTCGCCCCCAACATCTACTACATGGGCGCTGCGAACGTGCTGCGTCTGGGACCGCTGAGGATTGCGGCCATGAGTGGGATCTGGAAAGGCTATAACTACCGGAAGCCGCATTTTGAACGCTTGCCGTACAATGAGAGCGATCTGAAGTCGATTTACCACACGCGTGAGATGGACGTCCGGAAGCTGCTTCAGGTGCGGTCGCAGGTTGACATAGGCATCAGTCATGATTGGCCGAAAGGGGTCGAGTGGAAGGGCAATTTCAAGCAGCTGTTTCGATACAAGAAGCATCTCCAAGACGATGCGAGGTCGGGCCAGCTGGGGAATGTGGCGGCGCAGTATGTGCTTGACCGACTGAGGCCCAAATACTGGTTCAGTGCGCATCTGCACTGCAAGTATGCCGCGGTTGTGAAGCACGACCCGATCGACGTCGAGCAACAAGCCCTGCCGACGACGAACGGACATGCCGCGAAAGCGAAGGACGAAAACGAAATCGATCTAGACATCGACGACGACGATGACACTGCTGCTGAAGCCGAGGATGCGCAAAGCGTGAACGTGGAAGCAGTGGCAAATGCGGATGAGATCGACTTAGAGCTCGACGATGATATCGATGGCCTCGCACCTGTCGCTCCAGGACAAGGTCTAGACAACGTCGCGATTCCTGTCACATCAGAGATACCAACAGATCAGCCACTGTTGACCGCAGAGGAGGCCAGAGCAGCCTTACCCGATTCATTCCGTCGCCCCGAACCACGCAACCAGCGAGAGCAAGCACCAATCGAGCATCCACCAGAAATCACCAACACCATCACAAACTTCCTCGCTCTGGACAAATGCCTCCCCAACAAGGAATTCCTACAGCTCATTGCCGTGCCCGTCGACCACGATCTCGAGCCCCAGCGCCCTCTCAAGCTCCAGTACGACAGAGAATGGGTGGCGATCACTCGCGCATTCGCGCTGAGCGAGCCGCCCGTGCTCGGCGACCCTGATGCCCGAGTCCCGCCAGCCAAGTCCCAACCCGAATACAAAGCCCTCATCCAAGAGCAACTCGACTGGCTCGCCCACAACCTCCCGGACTCAGACCTGCCCATCCCTGACGACTTCGCGCGCACCGCGCCCGTCTACGACGACGGGGATTGGAATCTCCCGCCGTACGCCGAGGTGGAGGAGTATCCGAACCCACAGACGGCCGCGTATTGCAAGATGCTGCGGATTCCTGACGCTTTTGCGATCAGTGGAGAGGAGAGGGCGGCGCGCTTGGCGAAGGGGCCGAGGTACGACGCTGATGCTGAGAGGTTCGCTGCGCAAAGGGGACGGGGCCGAGGGGGAGGGTTTGGGAGGGGGAGGGGACGTGGGAGGGGTGGAGGTGGTGGGCGGGGGAGGGGGTATCGGGGTAGGTGATTCGGTGAAGGTGGTGGTCGTTGACGTATGTCATGTGTTTGAGCGCCGGCGAAGCTCGATCGCATCTCTCGCTCTAGTGAGCAGGACTCTCTCCGACAGTCGTTGACGCGACGGTCGCTGACATGAGAGTAGCGGTCTAGGTGAGAATGGCTATGCAAGGGTGCGACGTAGGATCGCGGTGCTAAGGGAAAGGCTGCAATTTCGCAGTGGAGGACCCCAATCACGGTCGGACGCATTGCCTAGAAGTCGCCGATGCCGGGGATGAGATGACCGCGAGCTCCGGCAACAGGTGGCCAATGTGACTGGGGGTCGGCATGATTGAGTCTGTGATCGATTACTGTCCGCAGCTGGAAGCCGACCCTGTAGTCATTATCATACGGACGACCACACGGCTCGCTCTACATGCACTTAGTGACACCTGACACTGTCATGACTCAGCTTCCGCATGATCCTCTTCATATCCCTCCGTCTTGATATCCTTCAACCCCAAGTCTTCCTCCTCCTGCTCCGTCCTCTCATAATCCTGCAGCTGAATCTGCGGGTCAGGATCCGGCGCCGTCAAACTTTGCACATACGAGCTGGCCATCGGGTCCTCCAGCACCAGCGTAAAAGGCTTCTTGTTATCGATTGCTGCTTCCAGACTGGCAAAGAAGTCATCCCATGATTGTTTACTCTCTACTGTCATACCATCACCCGCACCCTCGGGGAGTTCTGCATCGCCGTCTTCCAGACCGAACGCCTGCGCACGGAGATCCTTCCGGATGTTGGTGAGGATACCTTCCACGGTTGTGAAACGGCCTCCCATTGTACCTGGTTCGACCCGCAATTGTAGTTCCGGGCAGTGCAATGCTGCGCTCTCACTCTTGAGTATATCTCGCGCCAGATCCTCCTGGGACTTGACTTCTAATGTTATCCGTCTGCCTTTTTCTGGGACCTCGCCACCAGTCTTGACCTCGTTCGACCTGTAGCCACAATCCTCGCAGACCGTCGACATGAGCACGACTTGCTTGAAGTGTGGGATGTTCACCATCTTCATGTTCGTTGCGCATGGTCGCGTGCAGCCTGGACATGATGCTGGGAAGCTGTATACTTGGTTCTCCACGATGTCGTCTTCTTGGTCGACGTTTGTTTGTGACGTGCCGGATGGCATCTGCGGCACCATGCCGGTCGCGTGATACTCAGGCCGTACCGACGTGTCAGCTGCTGCGGCTTCATGATGATGGCCTGGTTGCGGGACGTCGTCTCCCAGCCCAAGCATCCCATTTTGCTGCGGTGTCCGATTGTACTCGCTCTTTGCCCACTTGCCAGCCGCTTCGCCCGGCTTCGTTTCTATCCAACTATTGCCGCTGGGATCATCTACTGATACCATGAATGGGTACCGTTTGCCTTGGAGCATATCTGAGAGCTGTTGAATGACACCTGCAAGCTGCTGTGCGACTTCGGGCATCTGCTCCATTCTCGCCTGCTGGTGCATCTCCAAATCGGCCTTGACGCCTGAGATGATGCCCTCGATGTTGCTGTACTGTCCCTTGCCTGCTGGGATCTCCAAGTCGATCTCTTCTATTCTGAATGTCGCCACGTCTGACTTGACGACACTTCGCTGCAAGTCTTGGTCCTTTTCCACTCGCAGCGCATATTTGGCTCCCTTGGGCTGTATCTGACCGGCGGATTGAATCTCGTTGTTCTGGAACCCGCATTCCACACACGAGAATGACATGATGACAATCTCGCGGAAGAAGGGTATGCGGGTGAGGAGCATGCGCGTCACACCGTCCGCATGGCAATTCATGCACAGCGACTCGATCTCCTCTACCACTCGCTGGTCGTCGTCGCCCGTCGCGCCGTTCATGACATCGACCTGTGCGCCCATGTCCTTGAACAAGTCCTGTGCCAAGGACGCGCCCTGGAGCTTCTCGCCATTCGCATGTTGTGCCATCTTGCAGTACTGTCTCAGGAGCAAGCGTCGTGTCAAGAACGTCCTGAGTCGTCTGGGGCATGCGCTCAGGAATTTCTGCTTAGGCATGACGCAGAGCTCTTATCGAAGTCCTTATCGCCTCCGACGGGTCGTGCCGAATACAGCCTATACCCGATTGAGAATACGCGACGCGAATGAGCACTTTTCAGAATGCATTTTTGTTGGAGCCATGCAAGCTCCCATACCTAACGTCCCCCTCTATCCAACCCTGGCCTCCGTCGACGGCATTGGCGCGCAAACATATCCGCGTTCATCAGCCAGGCGGGATGACCTCTATGCGCTCCATCAGGCATCAACGGCCTTCAGGATGCATCTGACTCGAGTGCAAGGCCGGCGAACAGCTTGTCGAGTGGCTGCTGGCTGGTCTTTGTGGGAGTACCGTGGTCGACATCCATGGCATCAAGCTTATGACGGAGCTGAGTGAGGTTTGTCTTGCGGCCCTGGGCTTGCATGGACCGTACGTGCTCCTGGACGGTGGTTTTGATGCTTTCATATGGTGCTGTGCCCTCTCCGAAGGTAGCCGCAGCATTTCGTAGATTCACCAGGAGCTGCTCCCTCCACGTCAGACACACTCAGTCGTCCTCGATGTGACGTTGCGACCTACCACGGCTAGCAGCTCGTCATCAACAGATGCTTGTTGTTCGGCCATGGTGTTGATGCTCGTTTTCGGCCCACGCCTGCTGTGTCCGGGAGATGATTCTATGTCAAGTACCCAACGGCTCTGAGGTACGCGTGCACTCGGCTTGAAATCCGCCTGAGAAACGCAACATGCGTTCAAGAGAAGCGACGGAAACATCACTACATGTACTTACTACTAGTAAGGCCTTGATGGTATGTTGGTCCGTGCGTCAACGCCGCTAGTCCCGCTACCTCCTAGTCCCGCTACTAGTCTTGTAGTGTTATTCTTAGCAGCAAGTGTGACGGTAAATAGTCTCTAAATAGAACAAGTAATACTAGTAGTATATCTTACTAGTATCTTATTAATTATATTAATCTATCTATAATACTAATAATTTATCTAGTCTTATATATATAGGCTTAGTACTAATTATATACTAAGGTAGATCTATAATACTCTCCTATCTACTAATATTAAAACTAGTACTATAGGTTACTACTAGTAGCTTTAGTAACTACTATTAAGCCTATATAAAGTATCTAGAACCTACTAGTAGTACCTAAGAGAGATATATATATATATATAATTACTAACTAGTAAGTATAGACCTCGATTATTTCGCTAATTAAGTAGTCTTCTTCTAAGTATATACCTCTTAATAGAGTAGTATAAGTCTATTATATACTAGTAAGGTCTATTAGTAGAGAGTATATACCTTCTAATAAAGCTATATAAGCCTATTATTTACTAGCGTAGTCTATTAGTAGACGCGTAATCTTATTAGATAGTAGCTAGTCTTATTATCTATAAAGGTATCTAATCTTTCTATATAAACCTTCTTCTTTATATTAATATCTATTTCTAATTATCTCCTCTATTAGTCTAGTCTTTTAGTAACTTTATTAATAATACTTTTAGACTCTAATAGATACTAAGTAATACTAGATAGTCGAGCTATAGGCTTAGATAGCTAGGCTAGCAAGCTAAGCCGCATATAATATATATATATATATATTATATGCTTCGCTTCGTAACTAAACGAAGGTAGTAATTAGTTTTCTAACCTTACTCTATTATAGGAGACTAAGGCTCTATACGCTACTATATACCTTTATATTAATAGCCTATTATATACGTTCTTAATTCTAATTACTCTACTCTAGTTATAGTCTATAGAGTACTTATAATAACTAGTATCTCCTCTCCTAGCTAAGTAGGCTCTACGCCTACTTATATATAGCGCTAATATAACGCGGAGGCTAGAGGCGACTAGCTCGAAGTAGGAGAGATAGTTAATAAGAAGATAGCTTATCTTAAATAAGAGTAAGTAATACTAGATAAGGAGTAACGCCTCTATAACCTCTAAGTAGATATAGCGTATTATAAGCGCCTATAGGTAGCAGGTTTCTAGGCTATAGAGGTAGTAACTATATTATCTACGTAGTTAGCTAACTCGCCTACTATACTTACGCGTAGCTTAGGTAGCCTATACTTCGAACCTCTATTAAAGTTCTCTAGTAAGACGCTAAAAGAAGTAAGAACCTTTATCTACTATTTAGAGAAGATATTTATATTATTAGGCTAGGCCTATAATAATATATACGCGCGGATTATATACGCGAGTATATTCTTTAAAGGAGATACCTTAGAGACCTAGTATAATAAGTATAAGGTCTCGAACCTAGCGCTAGACTATACCTAGAAGATATTTTGCTAGGAGATAGTAGACGTAGTCGAGGATCCTACTAATTATAGGCTTACTATCGCCTAATAGTATAAGAGCGCTAAGTAAGGCAAAAAGTAGAGTACCTTATTCTTTACTATATACTTAGCTACGCTAGAGAAACAAATAGAACTCTATACGCCTACATAATATATATAATACTTACTTATAAAGCTATAGGATATCCTAGGCGAGGCTATTATAATCTACTATTAAGTACTAAAGACTTAGGACGAATTAATCTCTCTAGTAACCTAGATTAAGTAAGTAGGAGTAAGAGGCTCGCGTACTATATATAAGTATACTACTAGTAAACCTTATAACTAACAAGACTATAAGAAGCCTAATAAGAGCGATAGTAGGAAGTCTAGAGGAGATTCCTAGAAGCTACTACTACCTCTACCTACTAGGAGTAGTAGTAGAGTAGCTAATAAGAACGACAACTATTATAACTATAGTAAACCTAGCTATTAGGCGTAGGATTGTCGTACTCTAAAGAAGGAGACAATAGCTTCTACCTATAAGGTAGAGGTAGTAGAGCCTATAAAGGCTTAACGCTATACCTAGGCCTACTTACTATATAAGAGGCAGGTAGTAGTATATTAGATAAGGGCTAGTTATTAGTTTAGGAGCTCTTCTATAGCCTCGACTATAAGAGAATATACCCTAGGTCTAGATATAGCCCTAGTATCTATAAAGCGCCTATATAGTATAGTTATTATTATAGAAGGAGATAAAGTTAAGATAGATATATTACTTAATAATTACGTAGATATTAATATTATATCTTAAGCTTATATCTTATAGTATAGGCTTAAGCGAGTCGCAAGCGTGTCTCTTCCTACTATAGATTCGTTCTAGGAGAAGAGAGGCTATTATTATAGCGCATATTAGCTTAAGATCCGACTAGTAGATAGTACTAGATATAAGAAGCATACGTAGGGTATATTCTTTGCCTTAGATATACCTAGAGCGCTAGTTTTACTAGAGCGGCCTTAGAGGCGCTAGTAGGCTATTATTATATATAGCGACATAGATAAGTAGTATTATAGTAGTATATTATCTATAATACGTATACTTAATACTAGGCGTTTCTATTAGTTACTAAAGACTAAATCTTATATATTTATAGTCGCTACTAGTATAATAGTAGGACTAGTACCTCTTCTCGACGAAGTTAAGGACTTTGCTAATATATTTACTAATAAGAAGAATATAGCTAAGCTTAAGCGCGTTAATAGCGCGGAGTATACTATTATATTATAAGTTAGTAAGAAGCTGCCTTTTTGCCCTCTATATAATCTATTAGAGGTAGAGCTTAAGCTACTTCGGGAATATCTCGATTAGGCTCTTCGGAATAGTTAGATCTAGCGTAGTACTAGCGAGGTAGGTACTCCTATTCTATTTATTCCTAAGAAGGATAGTACTATATAGTTATACGTAGATTACTAAGGGCTAAATAAGATCTCGATTAAAGACTAATACTCCTTACCTCTTATAGATAAGACGCTTATACAGCTCGGATAGGTAGTATAGTTCTCTAAGTTAGACCTAAAGGATATATACTATAGGATCCTAATTAAGGAGGACGACTACTAGAAGACTACATTTTATATACGCTATAGCTATTTCGAGTACTTAGTAATACTATTTAGGCTAACTAACGCTCCTACAACTTTTTAGGCATATATTAACTAAGCTCTTATAGGCCTTATTAATATCTACTACGTAGTATATCTAGATAATATCCTAATCTATAGTAACTTATACGAAGAGTATACTTAGTATCTACGCCTTATATTAAAGCGGCTACGAAAATACGCCCTCTATACTAGCTAGAAGAAATATAAGTTCTATACCTACTAACTAGAGTTCCTAGGCTTCGTTATTAATAGCTCTAGTATGTCGATAGATAAGAGTAAGCTTAGTATAGTTAAGGAGTAGCTAGTACCTAAGACTCTTAAGGAAGTCTAGAGTTTCCTTAGCTTCGCTAACTTCTATAGGCAGTTTATTAAGAACTACCTAAGGATAGTAGCACTACTTACTATAATAACTAAAGAGAAGAGTAGCCTATTTCTATAAAGAGAGCCTAAGGAAGCTATATTTTATACGCTTATAGTAGCCTTTACTACTACTCTAATCTTCTAGTATTACGACCCTAAGCTCCTAATTAAGATAGAAATAGATACTTCTAGGTTCGCCTTAGGTAGTATCCTCTCCTAGCTCTTTATAGGCGAGGATACTACTTATTAGCACCCTATTGCCTTCTACTCTTAGAAGCTTACTCTAGTAGAATAGAACTATAAGACCTATAATTAGGAGCTACTAGTAATCGTCGAGTACTTTAAGACGTAGCGCTACTACTTTAAAGCCGTACTATAGGCAATTTATATACTATCTAAGTATAATAACCTTTATAGTTTTATAGGCGTAAAGTAGCTAAATAGCTACTAGGCTTAGTAGGCTATATACTTATTAAGATTCGATTTTGCTATTAAGTATAATAAGGAGACTAATAACCTAGCTAACGGACCTTCTTACTACGTAGACTACGTATCTACTATATAAGTAGTAAATACGCTCTTCCTAACTCTAAGGAATAAGCTATTATTCTAGGAATAAGGAGGCAAGTAGACTAACAACTCTATTATAGATTGTATCTAGATTG
This sequence comes from Teratosphaeria pseudoeucalypti, assembly GCA_013403795.1. Lineage (NCBI taxonomy): Eukaryota > Fungi > Ascomycota > Dothideomycetes > Mycosphaerellales > Teratosphaeriaceae > Teratosphaeria > Teratosphaeria pseudoeucalypti. Next base: position 521 of record JABBMZ010000126.1, on the reverse strand, counting down.
CGTACGTATAGTAGGCTAGGAGTATAGAGCTTCCGCTCTAGCTTTAGAAGAGTTAACCTATAGTAGCGCTACTAGCCTTTATTTATAAGGTAGTAACCTAGGAGGAGACTCTAATAGGTAGCGTCTTAGACAATCTAGAGACCTTACTACGTAAGCTATAAGTAGCCTTAGAGCGCCCTAAGAGTACTAGCGAGGACTAGGAATTTAAGTATAGCGTCTAGTATAAGGAGAGTCGTATTTAGGTCCTAAGTAACAAAGCGTTAAAGATATAGCTACTACGCTTATACTATAACGACCTATTAGCTAGCTACTTTAGAAGAGACTATACTCTCGCCTTACTAGTAAGAAAGTATTAGTAGCTAGAAATAGTAAAGGAAGTCGATAGCTATATCTAAACCTACTATATATACTAGATAATAAAAAATAGACGCTATTATAGATATAGCGAGGCGTATACTCTACTATTATCTAATAGGCTATAGTAGGAAATTATAATAGACTTTATTATAGACCTGCCTCTA